>JAKGSA010000973.1:18821-128925 GCA_033558755.1 Philaethria dido | reverse complement strand
CTGTACAAAAACATTTTTTCCAGTGTGCGGTTCTAATAACAAAACATATGGGAATCCTGGCTGTCTGAACTGTGACAGTCATCATGGAATATTTCTTGTTAAGCTAGGACCATGTTAATGTACTCATTTAAATATATATATATTTTTTTTTTTAGCTTCATGCTGTATCCCGTACATTGAGGATAGACATAGGGAACTAGAGAACCTAGTGTTAAGATACTCCGTTCTCATTTGACATTTCCGTTCCCTACTTTCTGCCGAATTGAGGCATTGTGTGATGAGTGATGGAACTCAACGCCGCGCTTTGCCTTGTTACCAGAGTGAGGATATGAAAATACTAAATATTATTTAATGTTTTCATTTTATGGAGTGGGAATCGAACCCATACTTGTCGCGTAAAAATAAAATATTCTATACTTTAAAAAAGGCTTTATTTACTTTTTTAACAGACTTCCAAAATAAGAGGCTTTTTACTAGATGAACCAATTAGATGATTCTTTTTTTTATATGATAGCTAGCGTTAAATGTCTTAGTTATTTATTTAAATTTGTCGCTTCTTATTACTTAAATTAGAAAACTTTAAATAAAACTATTTTAAATAGATTAATATGTCTCAATTCGGCGGAAAGTGGGGAACGGAGTTTCTTAACACTAGGTTCTCAGGTTCCCTCTGCCTACCCTGCTATATGCGGGATACAGCGTGACGCTATGTATGTATTTAATATATTTTGGTAATTGTAAATACATTTTTTAAAACCCGACGTTTCGAACACTTAACTGTAGTCCGTGGTCATAGATAGATTTACCAAAAATATACATTATTAATCCGGTTAAAATAGTATCATTTAAACACGACACGAAAATGAATGAATAAATAAAGAAATGAATGGTGAAGATCCAAAATAAGTCATATAAATTATCATTATCCATGCGGACGGAGGAATAGCACTATTGGTATACATACATATAGTGTACATGAAGAAGAAGTGCAAAAAAACATTTTTTTTTAATTATTATGTATAACGTCTGTCGTGGCGCAGATGCATAAGCGAGCGATTGTAAACGGTTGACTGGTTGTGGGTTCGATTCCCATTCCTGGAAATGAAAATTTTAAATAATAATTAATGTTTTCATTTCTTGGGTTTAGCAACAAGGCAAAGCGCGGCGTTGAGTTCCGCCACTCAACACGCAATACCTCAATCCGGCGGAAAATGGGGAACGGAAATGTTGAAAGAGGACGGAGTGTCTTAACATTAGGTTCTCAGGTTCCCTCTGCCTACCCTGCTATATGCGGGGTACGGCGTGAAGCTAAAAAAAAAGGTATAAAAATACATTAAGTTAGTAAAATAAATATTACAGTACCATATGTTTGATACACTTTGGAATAAGAACATCAGTGGCGAGGGGTGAAAATTTTAGTTAGGCAAGCCGGTAAATTAAGAGAAGCCGATGTAGATTTAGGTAAGCCGGTATAAATATTTAGGAAAGCCGGTAATTTTTAGGGAAGCCGATAATTTTTATAAAAGCCAATAAGATTTTTTGCAATTTTGTGCCCAATATTTTCCTAGCAACCTTTTGTTTTAGCTCTCACACCTTGTTTGACTTGTTCTTTCGAGCTCTACATTTTACCTGGCCACCTTTTTTTAAAGTCCCATATTTGTACTTTGAAAAGTTAGGCAAGCCGGTGGGAATCGAGTTGTATGGACGCCTCGCCACTGATACACATACATGTTCCTCACTATGTATTTTATACTTAAATGGTGTTACTAGTTAAAATAAATATTTATTACTATAGAGAACAATTTCTAGGTTTTTTAATCATATTCCACAATTTCATGAAATTATTTGTCACGCATTTTAGTTGCGATTATTGTTTAATTTGCCATACATAAGTTTGATATTAGACTTCTAAATTAATAAAAAAATGGTTATATATTTTTTTGTTAATTTAATGTTAACAAAAAAAACTACAGCTTCACTCTTTATCCCGTAATCAGAGAGAACCTATTACTGCCCTAGGTTGTGGGTTCGGCTCCTACTCCATGGAATGATTATAGTGACTAATTATGTACGAGTATATATATAGCTATGTATGTATGTATGTATCTAACTAACTGACTCAGCTTTACGCTGTCAGGATTCCTAGGATTATCGGAGTGTCTTCACACTAGATTCCCTCTGCCTGCCTGCAAACGCGTTTGGTTGTGGGTTCGATTCTCACGGGAGAGAATAAAGTTTTTTATCTTATTTCAATTTCTTCGTACTGGCAAGATAAAGGCTTTGAGTTTCGCCACTCAATACGTTATGTATCAAATTCAGGAGGAAAGTGGTGAACGGAGTATTTTAACACTAGGTTCTCCCCCTGACTATCCTACTAAATGGGATAATCCGTGAAAAAAAATGATACAGAAAAAATAGAGGAAACTGGGATGAACTACTAGTTAATTACTATTAATAAATTTCGATACTATAAAATTGATTGACCTTGACATTATAAAATATTTTTATGATTATTAAATAATTTTCTAATACAATGTGTGAACATAGTATATACTTTTAATTTTACTTTTATGTTATAATTTGAAGTGATATTGTTACCTACGTACATATAAAAAAACATGAATATTAAATTGAGTAAGTGTGGTGTAATAATTAAAATAGCTTTCTATTTCCTGATTGTAGATGTCACTGACATTAATGACGCCTGTCGTGGCACTGAGGCAAAAGCGTGCGACGGTAAACAAATGTAAAAACTTTTCTATTTTCATTTCCTGGGCTTGGTAACAAGGCAAAGCGCGGCGTTGAGTTCTGCCACTCAGCACGCAATGCCTCAATCGGTGGAAAATGGGGAACGGAGTGTCTTAACACTAGGTTCTCAGGTTTCGTCTGCCTACGTGTAAAATTAGATATTTTTAAAAAAAATAATTTTCAACCCTACTGACCTATGTATTTTGAAATATAATAAATATAACAATATTTTTATAACAGTATGTAAAGTGGGGAAAGGAAATGAAGTGTCTTAACACTAGATTCTCTGGGTTCCTCTGCCTACCCCGCTATTTGCGGGATACAACGTGAAGTTAAAAAAAAGAAATAAATAAATATAACAATTATTAATCTTTTATTTTATTAATAATGCCTGTCGTGACGCTGAGGCACAATCGTGACAATTATTAAAAAGTTCCTAACGTTCTTACGGGAACGAGAAAAAACACGATAAGGTTGCGGGTAAAAAATCAAATATTTCATATTTTTATTACTAATAAATAACATACATACATAGCTTCACGTTGTATACCGCATATAGCAGGGTAGGCAGAGGGAACCTAGTGTTCAGACATTCCGTTCCCCACATTCCGCCGGATTGAGACATTGCGTGCCGAATGGCGGAACTCAACGCCACGCTTCGCCTTGCTACCAAACCCAGGAAATGAACAATTACATTTCCTGGAGTGGGAATCGAACCCACAACCTGTCGTGTCTACAGTCGCACGCTTGTGCCTCTGCGCCACGACAGGCGTTATCTTATTTCCTGAGCTTAGTTAAGTAATATGTAAATGTAGAGAAAGTTGACAAAAGGTACGGACCACGTGTCCGTAGTAATCAGAATAAATATTATAAAAAAAAAAACAAACACAATATCTCAAACTCTAGCAGCAAGAGGAGAACGGAGTGTTTAAGCATTAGATTCTTTCCGTCTATCCTGTTATGTACAATAAAGAAAAATAGGCCAAACTTTAGAAAGGCACATGATAAATTTCAAAAATTAATTTGGATCATGTAAAGTTGATTCTCTTTGGTATTATTATGAACTTTTATGATAATTAATTAATTTTCATTATAAGAATAGATTAAAACTTAACTTATATTTGAATCCAGTTGTTTACCGCGGCTTCGCTCCCGTGGTCAGTGTCAGTCCATAGTGACAGTACTGTAGTGTATACTTTGTATATGCGTTAATTTGAAGGCGTAGTTGTAGCTAAATTTTCATTTTCTTTTTGATAAACAATCATGTCTGCCAAAATATATATTGTTTTAAATATTTTTTTTATATATGTCCTTTCTAATATCTTTAAGAAGATGTGTACAAGGTTTCATGCTAATCGGTTGAGTAATTTTGGTCTGAAAGTACATTTTGTACTATTTGAGTGCTGTGTTTAAAAGTGTTGCATGATAACGGTCGGGTACCCCTGAACACGGTTTTTATTTATTTTTTTTTTTTAATTTCACGCTGTATCCCGCATATAGCGGGGTAGGCAGAGGGAACCAGAGAATCTAGTGTTAATACACTCCATTCTCTTTCAACAATTTCGTTCCCCACTTTCCGCTGAATTGAGGCAATGCGTGTTAATTGGCGGAACTCAACAAGAAATGAAAATACTAAATTTTACATTTCCTGGAGTGGGAATCAAACCCACAACCTTTCGCGGTCACGGTTTTCACAGTCGCACGTTTGTGCCTCTGCGCCACCACAGGCGTTAGGGAGGCCGAACACGGTTGATTATTTATTTCATTTTTAACAGTAAAATGGTGCATCTTCTTGCAGATTAAATATATTCTACTGAATATAGATGGTAGATTCAAAATAATATACCCCAAAAATATGTATAATATATTTTTTATTTTATTTATAAAAAAAAAAGTAATTCTAACGTGGTGTAATTTAAATCTTTTTAATTGAACGTAGGTGGATGGTGGATGCTTGTATGTATGTTTTAGTAATACATGTTATAAAAAAATGCATAGTAAATTTAGTTAAAGTTATGGGTTCCATTCTCACTCGGTGGAATTTTAAAATTATTCTTATTTCTTTATTCAGACACGTAATGTAACGATTTCAGGGGGAAAGTAGAGAATGTGATTAGACACTATTTTTTTCGGACTACCCTGCGTTGCGGTAAAAAAGATGAATGCTACTAAAATATTATTCGAATAGTAGTATTTTCTTTTTCTTATCTCAACAATATCATGTTGGCGTCATAATATTTAGAAAAAAAAACTTTTTCACGTCTGGACAAATAAAAAGAAAAATTACATGTGTTTGCACGTTGTACATTCGGTTATTCAACCTCAAAATAGTCTTGTGCTGTGGTGATTAGGCAATTGATAATACACACATATTTACTTACTTACTCTTGCTTCTATTATTGTAGAAGTAAAAATAAGAAGTATGACAGCGAAATCTCTAAGGGAAGATATCAGCCTGTCTAGAATTAACATCAGTTCATTTCTGGCACGTAGTTCGAAGGTGGCATTAGTAAAATGTTTTAAAATTTGGTTAGGTAGAGAGAGAAGCTCAGATGGTGGAGGTGACGTTTGATGTGCACTTTAAAGGAAGCCAAAGCTAATGGGTCGCAAGTCATAAATATTGCTTTGAGCTCATCTCTCTGCAACCGAGTGTTAATAACATACTAGTATAAAATTTCCATTAACTTGCCTTTTTAACTTGTTCTATGGCAATCTTATGGTTGAAATGTATATCAAAATATTGTTTCTTTGTTATTTTATACATCCATGTTATTCACCAACATATATAATTAATTTAAATATTTATTTTTAACTTTAAAATAACTTCATGCGTCATTTCACTGACGCAAAGGCGTCGAGCAAACAAAAACATAAGAACAGATTGTGTGATGCTGGAAATGCGGAATTAAATTAGATCGAACACTCTAAATATTCTCAAGAAAACATATTATTATCAAATAATCACGCGCTAACATGAGGATAACAATGTTTAGCTTCCCAATCATAATGGTAACGAGAATTGCAAATAAAAGGCAAATGTGCTCATATATAAAGATATTGCAACTGAACATTGCATGAATCTTTGTGTAGTATTCGAAGCATCTACAGTACAATAATACTTTAAAAATGGCGATTGTTGGGAAAATTACGTTCTTTATTTTACTTATCTGCGCCATGGCTGTTCTGGGAAGAAGTCTGCATGGAAAAGAGGTTGAAGACAACGTAGACTATATTCACAATATTGAAAAACGTTCTCTTGAACTGAAAAGTGATGATGGCTTGTTCCAGAGGCAGTTTGAAAATGCCTTTGAGAGACCCCACAGGATACGTGTCATGCCTGGCTTCCTTCATTAATTCTATTTTTTTTTTAATTGTAAGTTATATTTACGTATTGTATGTTAAGGTTTTCTATTTAAAGTGATTTTGGGTATTTTTATTTTATTTTGGGATTTTGTATTAAGTTTAAATAAAAGAGTATTATTTAAATGATTTCTTTTATTATATTTATTTATAAATTCATAAATCTCATACATTTGATATAACTAAGTAAGTAACAGATTACAAATAATATGTTCATCAATAATAGGCAAAGACGTAGCATTATTCAGCTAAATAAGTAAATTAAAAAGTTACCCTTAAATTAATTCTTATAATAAATTTAAAAATATCTCCATTATTATATTGTTAAATGTAATAAAAAATAGAAATATCATCAAATTTTCAGGTATGAAAAGTATGTTATCTAGGCTCAATTGGATTTACCAAGTTTCGCTCAGTTTCACAAAAAATGTTTTCAGATCAATTCCTTTTTAATTAATAATATATCTATGTACCTAATTTAACACGACCTAATTTTTTTCGTCCATCTTGTAATTTAAATTTATTATAAAAATACTTGATAAAATAACAAATTACTTATTGTCAAGTTAGCTTACATTTATCGCACCCTCAGAATAAATGTGACTTGGGGAATTATACTTAAAGGATTTTTTGGTTCGTTTTTACAAAAACAAAAAATTGAATTGTCACTTTTACTTATATTAAGGACAAATATCAAATAAAATGTGTCAAATACTTGAGACGTATATAATGATATAATACATATACGATACAAATTTATAGAATAATACATGCCACCAAAGAAAAGACTTTTTTTTTGAAAATTTAATTATGCCTCTTGATAAAACATTAACAAGACATATATAACTTTCCGTATTCAAAAAACAAAAGATTCTACTTGGTGACGCTAGTCTCATTTCGTGGCACGTACTATACACTTTTTTTTGTTTCTGTTTTAATGTGTTTCAGGGAAATACAACATTACACATTTCTAAAGTTAAGCACCGTTGATTCAGCATATTTACTTAAATTATTGTACTGAAATAATTCTTATAGATATACAACTGTTGTATTACATTTCTTTCAAATATTATAAAATAAACATTTTTTCAGCTTCACGCTTTATCCATATTGCAAGGTAGCCAGAGAGAACCCAGTGTCCAGACACTCTGTTCTCTACTTTGCGCCTTAACTCAAGGTATTACAAGGGGGCAGTGGCGAGGGGTGAAAATTTTAGTCAGGCAAGCCGCTAAATTAAGGGAAGCGGATGTATATTTAAGGAAACCAGTATATATATATTTAGGGAAGCCGGTAATTTTTAGGAAAGCCGGTAATTTTTAGGGAAGCCGATATATTTAGGGAAATCGGTATAGGATGTCAAGGTATTTCGTAATTTCACTATATAATTTTGGTGATTAAAGTTTTTTTTAGGTCTAGATGTCAGAGTTTGTTTTTTTGCAATTTTATGCTCACACCTTGTCTGACTGTCTTTTCGAGCTTCTAATTTTCCTGGCGAGCTTTTTTTTAGGTCTCATATTTGTACTTTGAAAAGTTAGGCAAGCCGGTGGGAATCGAGTTGTATGGACGCCTCGCCACTGCAAGGGGCTTACAAATATTATATTTTTTTTTAAATCTAAAAATAATAAAAAATGGCGTTAGTAATACTTATTTATAATTAAATAATTTTATAGTTTTTGGCACATTGAGAATTCACTAGCTCCGTATATTTGGTTATTTCGTCATAATTATAATTTATTCAATATTATCTAAATTGTATTTTAGTAAACGTTAAATTTAAATTGATTTTATACAATATTTATTTGTAAACAAATCTTATAAATGTACATAAGCAAGTAAATATTTTTATTAAATTTTGAATTTCAATGTATTATTTCGAAGTTTATTTTCAATTTATTTATTTCATTTTATTGTGATTTATTTCTATAAATAATCATTCATTAAGAAATAAATGTATCTCTCACTGTTTCTCTTGTAATACAAACTTAGGACAAGGCTAATGACTTAAATCACTTAAGTACTTAATAAGGTCTTTGTAATAATATTTTTGTCGCCATTAATAGACAATTTTGCTTAATATTTATAGTAAAAAGTGATAACTTTGTGCCAAGAAAATATTAAATAAAATATTTGTTTTTTTTTTACCATATAAGAATCAGGCAATGAATCCGTAATTCACTTCTAGTAATAATATATTATTATTTATACATATATTAGTAAATACCTCATATACAGAAAGTTTTAACAAAAATACACTACAACATTATATCTATATATTAATAAGTGTAGGAAAATTTTGTATTATGTTCCCTTTTTAAGAAAATTGTGCTGAGAGAGTAGTATGAAATGGTATACTTCAAGTTTATATGAAGGAGCAGTGGAAAAAGACAACATCTATTGTAATAATGCATTAGAAATGGATAAAATTAATAAAATAAATATAACAATAATTCTTGATATACACGTTGCTAAGGCAACGCGTTGTTGAATCGTCAGTGGGGTCTCTAGTAATAGTAAATTAATATTTTGAAATGTTAGTACCTAAAAAAATATTCATATGTCACTTTACATCGATATTCTTTTTTCTTTTCTTTCCTCTTTCCTAAGAAAATCAGAAACATATGTATGTATGTGTATTTAATTCGCATTTATTAGTTTCAGTTAAGTCAGAAATTCTTCTTACGGTTCCAAAATTTGCACATGTGTCCGGATCTGATTACAATACAATATTTTTATAAACCTGATGCCATGGACGACCAGGACAGTGCAGAAATTAATTTATACTTTTAATTCCATTCATATAAATTTGAAAAAAAATTTATCTATTTATTAATACGTGAAGCAAAATCCTTGTACCCCTTTTTACGAATATGAAGCGGACGAAAGAGCATGAAAATTGGCACACTTATAGTTTATATAGCGAAGGAGTGCAGAATGATAATATCTTTTTAAAATAATGTATAAAAAATATATAAAAACAATAAAATAAATGCTACACACACTACCATGGTTCGAAATTCAAGTTTATATAAAGTGACATATACGCTTTGTAACGCGTTGTTAACGCGACAACGAGGACAATTATAGTGACTGTAGCATCTTTTTGTTAAAAAATAAATCAATTTTAGTATAAACTTACTTGTACAAAGTTGAACACACATTTAATAACTAATATACATATAAAATTTTATAAGTAACTTTAATGCCATTTGGAGAATACTATAATATAATAAATCTTAAAATTTAACAAACATATGGATAAATTGTATTCGAAATATACATTTAATATTTATTCTATGATATAACGTATAAGTAACAGTAGAGGTTGATTTATATTATTAATTTTAGCTTCACGCTGTACCCCGCATATAGCAGTGATGGCAGAGGGAACCTAAGAACCTAGTGTTAAGACACTCCGTTCTCTTTCAACATTTCCGTTCCCTCAACGCTGTGCTTGGCCTTGTTAACAGACCCAGAAAATGAAAATATTAAATATTATTTAATTTTAAATTTCTTGGAGTTGGATTCGAACCCACAGCCTGTCACGCTTACAGTCGCACGCTTGTGCCTCTGCGCCACGACAGGCGTTTATATTAAAATTCTTTTAATTATATAGGAATATATAAAACTTTGTTAAGGTTTTTTAACTGGCTTCAAAGAAATATGGAGGTCCTGAATTGGACAATATTTTTTTTATGTGTATTTTTTTATTAGTGAACAAATTTTAATGACTTGTCTTATGTGACAGCTATTGCTTCTGATATGGTCCCATTTAAATTTTGTTGAGTTTATTCCAGTTCCTAAATCTTAATTTGAGTAGGGTGAGCTATGATATTAATATAAGCTTTATCATTTGAAACCGAACTTCAATATTTTGACCGATTAATGTTTTTTAATCTTCATTCTCTATAATTTATGAAGCAAGTGGTATTTCCGCTTTCCACCTCAATCAAACATACAGCAGTCAATTTTAACGCTGTGCTTTAAAGGTACACTATAAAAACACTCTACTTTGCCCTAATCGGAGTTTAAATCCGCAACTATCGGTCAAAACACTTTAACTGTTCTAAAAATATATATACCATAGACTAAGTTAATCAATTACGTTTATCTGTCAAAATCTATAAGTTATTATAAACTGCCTAGTAATTAATAACAATATAGAGACTAACAAATTCTAGTACATACCATACAAGAAATATCTTTGGAAAATATTTGGTAAAATACAAAATTAAATGTTTTCTATGAACATGTCTCATTTTTATATTCTTAATATAAGTAATTTGATAAAATAATAATAATTAAATCTATTTTAACCGAATTAATCGCGTATATTTTAGTATTTGGTATATCTTTAGATACCCTATTATAGGTATATATTTGGAAACGCGACGTATCGAACACTTTACAGTACCTAGTACCACGGATGGTCACAGGTATACCAAAAATGTATTTCCGAATACTCATAATATACTAATATATGCGATTTCTCCGGTTAAAATAGTTCATTTAATATGTGTAAATCGCGACAACCAAAGACCTCAGTAAAATAATAATACATTTAATATTCGCGTCGGCAGTAATAGCCGAGGGAGCGACACTTCTGGCATAAGTGCTGTGGATGTATCTTCGACTGGTCGCTCACGTCCAAGCCATCAGGTTTCTCTAGAGGCCTCTGTAATAAGATAACAATAAATTTCTAGGATTATTGACTAATATTGTTGGAAGTAGTCGTCCGAGTGCAGTAGGCATGAATTTTGTATTTTTTAAATGTATTATTTATTTATAAAATAAGAAAAAAAAAACAGCTTTAGAAAAGTTGAGTGGTGGAACTCAATGCCTTGCCTTATCTTACCAGACGGAAATTTAAATAATTTATATAATGAAATTGGAGTTGAAATTGGAGTGGGGATTGAACCCACACTGGGCCACGATGTCCTGTATATTTGTATACCCATTTTATCTATAGGCTGATCATACAATATTTAGTATTTATAGTATAAATTTCATACTATAACGTTTTGTTATTGAAGAAATAAAAAAAGTTGTAAAAACTACATAAAAATTTCGAAATAGCTGGATAACAACGTATGGTTTAGCTATAATGCAAGGCATCCAATATTCGCGGGTTCGAATTTCACTTCGTTCCAATTAATATATGTTTGCCCATTCCAAGTATGTTAATAACAACTAAAAATTTAAAAAAATACCTCACCTGTTTGTGTGGAAACACATTTATACGGCACTTGATGCATTCCTGTCCGTTATTAGCCCAAGAGTTTCCGCTCATCCACTTACGTTTGCATTTAGGACATTTGTACTCGCCGAAACACCGTTTCTTGCCTTGATACGGCGTTAGCCCCTCGCCTTTGGGTCGGGCCTGGAAAGTATAAGACGATTTCTTTATACATATGAACTTATCGGTATGCTTCGTCATACTGGACATGGGATATGGGAATTATTATTTATATGTTAAATAATGATTTAATTATAAATACTGCGAGTAATCGAAACCATAACCATGGCGTAAACAGTTAGAATGTTCAACATTTCTACAATCACATCTTGATCTTGAATTTCATGTAATATATAGCCTATAATATTTTCTTAATAGGGACTTTTTTAGTAGGGAAACCTAGTTAAGAAAAAAGAGATGAGAGGTGTCAAGGGACACTCAGTTGGAACTAGATAACCACGCGCACGCCGCACGGCTTAAAACTATAGCAAAAAGTGTCGTTACAACTTTTGGTCTTAATTTTTTTTGGTCTAACCTCTTTTTGGAATACACGAATGTCATTATATGTTTTTATATACATTAGAATAATAGGTAGTATTTGTTGTGTTTTCTTGTTGTATTTTTCTTTATTGTTATTATTATTGTTACTTTGGAAGCAGTGTGTGTTCCGAAATAATTATTACTTACGATAAGGCATTTCGTTCCAAAATCTAGTGTTAAAAATTTGGTACTCCCATTTCCACCTGAATTTCTAACATTGTTTGTGTCAGAACTCAACACTAAACTATACTAAGAAATGATCATTACCCCAAACAGGAATAGAACCCACAATCGCATTTACAATGAGACTCTCACAAATACGACGCAATGGCCTCATATTCCGTCTATAATATTTAATACATGTATATATATAACAGACTAAATTAATAATCTATTTGTTATAGCAATTACGAAGTTTCATGACAGGGCGACGTTATTGTAGATATTTTTAGTTATTGGCCTAAATTAACCATAGCTCTAGTCTAAATCTGAACAGATTTATATCGATAAGCTTATTAAAACAACTATTATATTATTGACTTTTTAGCTTCACGCTGTATCCCGCATATAGCAGGGTAGGCAGAGGGAACTTGCGAACCTACTGTTAAGACACTCCGTTCTCTTTTAATATTTCCGTTGATTTATTGATTTACATATTGATTTTGTAATGAGTAAAACTTTTTAATGTTCCGTCGATTCACCATACAGGCTTATCGTGTTGTAAGGAAAGGAGCTCAGAGCAGCGCTTGGTGCTTGTAGCCTAAGTGTAGGTTTAAGGGGCACTTTTGAAATGCGCATTGACGTTTACCTCCACAGTCCGTGCTCCTCTCTCTTAACTTAACCTCACCAAATTTAAAAAGGCCTCTTTCGAAATACCTGCTAGATATTCTTTGAATTTTACTTTTAGCGTACAAGTTAACTTAGAACCTATTCCTGGACAGTTTATGAGTAAGTTCGGAGTTAGTAAATGATATACTACCTACATACATACGCTATATCCTGCATATAGCACGGTAAGCAGAGGGAACCTAGTGTTAAGACACTCCGTACCCCACTTTCCGCCGTATTGAGGAATTGCGTGCTGAGTGGCGGAACTCAACGCCGTGCTTTGCCTTGTTCAAACCCAGGAATTAAAAAAATCTATTTCCTAGAATGGGACACAACCTGTCGGGTTTACAGTCGCACGCTTGTGCCTCTGCGCCACTACAGGCGTTTACTCATATTTATTAATTTATAAAATTATCAATATATAAAATTCGATTTTTTAAAATATATATGTACATAGATATACTCCTTTTTTTAACTCGGCTAAAAAATAAAATATAAGATAACCAATTTAAAAAGCTATAATATTCATTTAAATTACGTACAAAATAAATAGATAGGTAACATATTTCAATTGCCGAATAACATACAACTGTAGTATGTAATTACGTATCATTCATAACCAACATGACATGAATATTCAAAGGCAAATCAATGCGTCCTTTCAAGCAAAGTTTGAGTTCAACTAATAATGTTATCTTAAATAGTGTAGTCTTTGTATTAAGAAGTAGGTTAGACAAAAACACTTTTATACCTTTTTGCTATTAGTTTTTTAGTAAAATCATTTTGTGAAATATATTAATACTAGTGTCCCCGTTGACGCGTTAATAACGCGTTGTCTTTAGTAATGTATATGTCACTTTGTATAAACATAGATGTCAAACCATGGTAGTGTGTAACATTTATTTTGTTTATTTAATATACTTTTTATGAATTATTTAAAAAAAATATTCGCATTCTGAAGAGAAGGAGTCTTCTCTATATAAATTATAAGTGTGCCAAGTTTCATGCTCCTCTGTCCGCGTAATTTTCGTAAAAAGGGATTCAAAGTTTTTGCTTCATGTATTTATATATAGATTATAAATGCGAGAGTTAGTTTCTGTTCTTTGTGTCCGCTTGTTTATATTTGTAATGTTTAAATTGCTGAGCCGTGAATAATGCAATTTCATATGAATAATCCGAAGTCTAGGAAGAGACATAGGTTCCTTTTCAGCGACACGCTGCGCGATTGAAGCCCCGAGAAGAAGTTACTTTATTATAAAAGTATAGTATATATGAGGCATTGTGGCGAAGTGGAAGTGACGTACTGTAAAGTCTATCGATTCGTGGGTTCGATCACCAAATTTGATCTTGGGAATGATTTCCTATAAATAATATATACAGACACACTGATCACCGTGAGAATGAGAGACATTATACGATGAGCGATACGATGAGCGAGATTCAGCCAGAAAGAAGTAATACGATAGCACAAATAAAAAAAAATATAGTCGAATTGAGAACCTCCTCTATCCAAATCGGTTAAAAACACAAAGTAGCGTCATTAATACGAATACCCTTGAAATTATTCTTTAGCTCTGATATATGATCACGATTAAGATGACACAAGCTTCTATAGGAATTCTGAGTATAGAGGAAAATATATAAATAAATTGAACAAAAATCTGGCCTCCCGCCAGTCGCTAGCGGAAATAGTTTTCATAAGAACATTTTTGTAATAAGAAATAATAAGTCAATATAATAAATTACAATATTTATATATCGATCGATAGCGCAAGATGTATTTAAAAAAATAGATATTGTAAAAAAAAATCATTTTTTACGCTTTATTCCGCAAGTGGGGAACGGAGTGTCTTAACACTAGGATCCCTCTGCCTACCCTGCTGTATGCGGGATACAGTGTGAAGCTATGTTATGTATGTATGTATGTATTCCGCATAACAGGGTTATTGAGAGAAACCAGGGTTAAGACACTCCGTTCTCTGCTTTTCTCTCGAAATCGAGCCACTGTCTGTTGGATTGAACCCACAATGACTCATGTTTACAGTCCCACTTCGCTAAGATAAGTCCTTTGAGCATTTTGTATGTATATATTAATACGTGAAGCAAAAACTATGTACCCCTTTTTACGAAAATTGCTGTCGGAGGAGCATGAAACTTGGCACACTTATAGTTTATATAACGAAGGAGTGCACAATAATAGTATATTTTTTTTAAAATTAATGCATAAAAAATATATTAAATTAATAAAATTCATGTTGTTTATATAGTGACATATACGTTGCTGGGCAACGCTTATATATATATAATTTATTGCACTTTAAATAAAAACACATTAAAACATACATAAGAAATTGAGTTACAATAAGTGGACTGATCTCTGAAAGAGATTTCTTCTAGCCAACCTGTGGAAGTGAGTGAAAAAAACATTTAGCGGGGCAACCAGAGTGCAATACACGTATAAATATAATAAAAATTAACCATAAAGTAAATTATAATATACTTAAAATACTTACATACCCATAGGTATACATACATACTACATACATACATACATACATACATACATATAAATACATACACATAACAAATATATACATACAATATGAAAGTAATATTCCGTTCCCCACTTTCTGCCGAATTGAGGCATTGCGTGCTGAGTGGCGGAACTCAACGCCGCGCTTTGCCTTGTTACCAGAACTTGTTGTACGAGAACGGAGTGTTTTAACACTAGGTTCTCGGGTTCCCTCTGCCTACCCTGCTATATGCGAGATACAGCGTGAAGTTAAAAAAAAAAATGAACGTAAACTATTGATATAATATAAAGTGTTAAGCTACATTTTTTACTGTTTAAATATACAAACCTGTGGACAATCTCCAATGTAGTGTCCTTTCTTGAAGCACAAGTGACACATGTACGCCGGGGGCGGAGGTCGCGGGGGTCGGCGAAGTGACAACGCTGCTAGCTGCTCTGCCAGTGAACTTGTATCGTCTGTCTGCTGGGTAGACCCCGTTGCTGCGGTCGGTAGCGGTCCCCATAATGAACCTGGTACCCACTGGAATATAGGGAATTAAGTGTTAATATCCACTGATCATATGTTATATAAGGAATGAGAGTTTAGCTTCCGGTGTAACGTTTTTTTTTTTCGTAAAAAAATGTATTAATATATTTTTTCTTTTTTTTTTGTCAGAACACTGACACCTCCGACATGAGGATCGGATTGTTTACATTATTTATATTTTTACCATTTATGGTTTTTTTTAGTTAAATTTGAATAATTCAACTTTTGTCTAACAATATATATAGCTTATTTTTTTTTTTGAACTTCACGCTGTATCCCGCATATAGCGGGGTAGGCAGAGGGCACCAGAAGAGAACCTAGTGTTAAGGCACTCCATTCTCTTTCAACATTTCCGTTCCCCACTTTCCGCCAAATTGAGGCATTGCGTGTTGAGTGGCGGAACTCAACGTCGCACTTTGCCAAACACAAACCCAAGAAATGAAAATACTAAATTTTACATTTCCTGGAGTGGGAATCGAACCCACAACTTGTAACGTTTACAGTCGCACGCTTGTGCCTGCATATTTCTAACAATATATATGGCTTATCTTTACTTTTCTATTTACCTTTGAAGAGGGAATAGACACAATTCCGTAATTTTACACAACTATCTATTCTTACTATCTATTCTAAATGCTAGTTTTATATCTACTTTGTTTTTTATATCTTTACATATTTTTTATATTTCGTCTTATCTACTAACTTGTGTTTCTATAAAATTGTCTAAATTTTCTTTTTTAACTTCACACTGTAACCAGCATATAGCGGGGTAGGCTGAGGCAACCAGAGAACCTAGTGAAAAGACACTCCATTCTCTTTCAACATTTCCATTCCCCACTTTCCGCCAAATTGAGTCATTGCGTGTTGCGTTTGTGTTCTAAAATTATCGCTTATCGTATTACCTGTTTCCTATACTATGTATTAATATATTAGTACATCAATATGTATGTAAGTTAAACTTATGATCCATGAAGTGAAGATTATGCAGGCAGAATAATAAGAAATTTGGTACTAATAGTTAAAATTTATATAGAGATGCTTTAATGTATCAGAAAAAAATAATAAAATATATATTACACATCAACTCGATGTTTAACATATACATTTGTATACACGTTGCAAATGGTACTTGTATTTTGAATATATTTTGTAAATATATTGACGATATGAATATATTAGTGTACTTAAAAAAAATAGGCTTTTTTTATTTTAAAATGTTAATCATGCACTTAGGAAATGAAAAACATATTTAGAAAAAGTATAAGAATTCAAACGCAGCGGGACTCGAACCCGCGCGTCATGGTAACCGTCCAAGCGCTCTGACCACTAAGCCATGTGTTCTCGATAAAGAATATGATTTTGATTTTTTTGAAGAAATATCGTTTTTTTCGTTCAATCAGATGCTGTCATATGCTCAAATTTTTTTTTTAACTTCACGCTGTAACTTACATATAGCAAGGTAGGCAGAGGGAACCTGAGTACCTAGTTTTAAGACACTCTGTTATCTTACAACAATTCCGTTCTCCGATTTCCGCCAAATTGAGACATTGCGTATTGAATGGCGGAACTCAACGCCGCCCTTTGTCTTGTTACCAAACCCAGGAAATGAAAATACTAACATTTCCTGGAGTGGGAATCGAACCCACAGCCTGTCGTGATACAGTCGCACGCTTGTGCCTTTGCGCCACGACAGGCGTAGGCTCAAAAATATAAAACAAATATATTTTAATAGCCCCTATAAATATATTAATTTAACATTTTAATGTCAACAACAAAAGCTATAATCAATGTGGGGGATATAGATAAATAAAATGGTAACATATGACGCATTTCCATTGGGTGCGCGCGCGCATCTGTTTAACGAATTAAGAACCAATTCAATCCAATTCTGGGACGCGTGCGTTGACGCCTTTAGTCAACCGTCATGCTAGGTCACACTTAAAATATTGATAGAAATATATTTTACTTTGATTTACAATGGTAATTAATAATTATATTAATTTTCCTGTAAGGGGACGGGATTAGAATACAATTCCCCTCCGCCGCTGGGTAGCATACCGTAAAAGGTATCCCAGTAGTTTGGTGGCAGGAGGTTCGTCGTTCGTCTGGCTCGCGACCACTATCATATCAAAGACGAACTGCCAAATATAAGTATGTGTTCCGGTTCGATGGTATGTAAGCCAGATTTTCCTTATTCCCACCCATCCTTTCCCCAGAATGTGTGGTTCTAGATGGCGGACTGCCGCGGCCACTACATTATTTTCTCCTTTTTCCATCTGAATACTAGGTCGGCAACGCATTTACCAGTTACGCTATGGCATCGTGACCAAAGTGAGGACATCGCGGCGCAGTTACACAGCGTCGGTAAAAGCGACTGGTTGTTTCGATTTTTCTTCGATTCGATTCTATTCTTATGATTTTCATTTTCCACCGAAATGAGGCATTGCGTGCTGAGTGGCGGAACTCAACCCCGCGCTTTGCTTTGTTACCAAACCCAGGAAATGATAATACTAACAATTCTTGGAGTCGGAATCGAACCCACAACCTGTCGCTTTTACAGTCGCACGCTTGTGCTCAACACGCAATGTCTTCATTTTTTTATATGTGCTACCTTTTTTTATATCACAGCTGGTGCTTCTAATGTGGTTCCACTGAAATTTAGGTAAATTTGCGTAGTCTTTGAATTATACGTTAAAATTTTAATTCTTCTTGCATGTTATTTAAAGTCGATTTTCTTGTTTGTTGAAATTTCAATTATATTATATTACTTGGAGGACGATGTGACGCAGTCGACAGCGTCTTACTGTAACACTATGTGGTTCGACCCAAACTTGGGGAATGATGATTTTTTTCGCTTCACATTGTATCCCGCACATAGCAGGGTAGGCAGAGGGAAACAGAGAACCTAGTGATAAGACACATCCCAGTTTCCGCCGAATTGCAGCATTGTGTGCTGATTGGTGGAACTCAACGCCGCGCTTGGGATAGTACACTGACTGTTAAATTCTTAGAGAGAATAAATATCTCTATCATATAATACAAAAATTAATAATTTATACATGCATATTTTTTGCAAGCAGTCTCGTCACAAACAACCTGTTTACAAAGTCTATCCTAATTTTTACGGCGGCTTTCTTCTCTAATGACACTAATTACATGAAAACGCACGTCTTGACGTTTTCCAGCTGTATCTTATAAATCTAGATTATCGTTGTTTGTTGTTTTTAACAGAAATAACATTTACTGCTTTTTTTGTTGAGATTGGTTGGTATTTTTCAAATATAAATGGTTTTTGTAAGGCAAAGTGCGCGTTGAGTTCTGCCACTAAGCACGCAATGCCTCAATTCGGTGGAAAATGGGGAACGCAAATCTTAAGAGAGAGAGACGGAGTGTCTTAACACTAGGTTCTCCGGTTCTGCCTATCTTGCTATGTGTGGGATACAGCGTGAAGCTAAAAAAGTACAAAATAAAAAAATAATAAAAAACCACAATATCTCATGTAAGTCCTATCCCATACTTAAGCCATCATAAGGTAACATCTTATTTTGTTTATAACATAATACTAATAATTATATTAATGCATGAAGAAATACCTTTATACTTACAATTTTTTGAAATTTGAAAGAGTGCAATAATACAAATATTTTTAATTTATAATTACGCACTAAAAATACTTAAATATATATTACACACACTGCAATGTGTTTGACATACACTTTTTCATAAATTAACATACACGCCTGTCGTGGCGCACAGGCACAAGCGTGCGATTATAAACGCGACAGCTTGTGGGTTTGATTCCCACTCCAGGAAATGGAATTTTTCATTTCCTGGGTTTGGTAACAAGGCAAAACGCGGCGTTGACATCCGCGACTCGGCACGCAATGCCTCAATTCAGCGGAAAGTGGGGAACGGAGTGTCTTAACACTAGGTTCCCTGTGCCTACCCTGCTATATGCGGGATACAGCGTGAAGCTATAAATGTATCTATGACACACATATACGTTAATGTAATAATAATATGTGTATATATTGTAATATGTGTATATATGTGTGTTATAATACATAGGGAGCTAATTCAAAAATGATTCATGATTTTATTTTTTGGCACAAAAGACTTATATGTACAAATCTATATTGACGTCTCCCAAAAAATGATATTTATAAATAGCTCACTATAATTCTAAAGGTGCATATTGTATGAGTAGAATGTATGTCAGGTTAATTCGTTAGAAATAAACAAATAAAGTCATAACATGAATAATATCATCCACATGGTTTAAACATAAAAAAATACATGACTACATCGTGGGCGCCTCCGCAAAGTCCCGCAACTGTCTCGTTTATCTTTATAATGGTACATATTATTTATTTTTAAAGTATAATTTAAATTGTAAAAACAAGAATAAACTATGTTCGATGTATTTTTACCCGATTGTGCGACGCAAGTGCGGTAATGTGTTAAAATCTATGTATGTACCCGTACGTCAAGTGGAGTATCGTTAAATACGCAGACAATAAGTTTTAAGTACCTTAGGACATTTTTTTTTTTAGGTAACATTCAGAATTTACGACAATATAAAGTTGTTTGAGTACTCATTCTCGGTATTTTTCACGCTTATAACTAAAGTTAGGCTAGGTAGAGAGAGGAGTCCGAACAGTGGAGTTGGACGGCAATGGGCATTTTAATGGGGCCCTTTAAACCTAAACGTTGGGTCGTAAGTCCCAAGCACTCTGAAAATTCCTCTCTCTACAACGCGATGGGCACCCACACGGTGAATCCATGGACGCTAAGGAGTTTTTTCTCTACAACTTGTGTACTTAAAACTGCAGAAGTAGACCTCGGGTTCTAATCTAAGAAACCCACCACTGACTTTCTGAAATCATGTGTGTATGAAGCAATGAAATGAAATTACAAGCTTTCATAATTTATCGTCTTATAGTCCTAATAACGAAGTCTTAATTAAAAAGTGTAAAATAAAAAAAATATTAACAGAAATTAAAAAAGCACACTTTAAATGTACTTAATATAATTTTAAAAGAGATATAAACAAAACTAACTCACCGAATTTGAGTTTTAAACTTTCTATAACTACTATGAGATAAAAGAATGAAATTACACGTATTACAGAGAGCCTTAACATAATATAAGTTGAGAGAGAAGCTCAGACAGAGGAGGAAAATATTAAAACATCGAACCTTTAGAATTATTGAGACCTATTAAAAAATATATCAATTTTTGGGAAACGTCAATATAGTCTCGTACATCTAAGTTTTATGAAAATAAATGTATTTTTAAATTCTATTTTAATTTGTATTCTTGTTTTAATCAAAATCAATAACGATCGTTGTTTTAAGTTGTTTTGGGGCAAAAAAATTAAACAATGAGTTTTTGATTAGGTTCCTATAATTCTAAAGGTCCGATACATTTACCCTTGCAGTTTATCATCCATGCAACATGATGGAACAGACACCCGAACAGTAAAACGATATAATGCCAAGGAGTTTCGTCTCTGGCAAAGGTAATAGAGGCTAAGCGAACGAAATTGAATTCGACAAATAATCGACGTGTAAGTATACAATGATTTCCCTCCATTTGGCTAACGTATTTAAGAGTAATAAAGTTCTTTATATAACCTCGTCTCAAACAATCAAACATTAAGAAACGGTTAATTTCCATTTGGAATGTTTATTTTAGGTCCAATGAATCGTAAAACAGCTTATTGTCTCTAACGCTTACACTTTATTCGTTTTAATGGGGAGATCATTTAGGGATTTCATTATTTTTTACCTTTGAAGCCATCGTGGCGCAGTGTGAAAGCGCCTGAATGTAGACGTGATTGATTGCAGGTTCAATTACTTGG
Organism: Philaethria dido; assembly: GCA_033558755.1. Taxonomy (NCBI): domain Eukaryota; kingdom Metazoa; phylum Arthropoda; class Insecta; order Lepidoptera; family Nymphalidae; genus Philaethria; species Philaethria dido. The sequence continues at coordinate 107,294 of JAKGSA010000973.1, read as the reverse complement.
AGGAAAAGTAAGACATGGCGTGACTTTGGGTGCTGCCACTCAATATACAATGTCTTTACTTTTTATTAAAGTGAAAATTTAGAATCGTTGTAAAAACGAAATTTCGACACCAAAAAGAGACGATAGCTTCACGCTGTATCCCGCATATAGCAGGGAAGGCATAGGTAAAGTGGGGAACGGAGTGTCTTAACCTAGTGTTAAGACACTCCGTTCCCCACTTTCCACCGAATTGAGGCATTGCGTGCTGAGTGGCGGAACTCAACGCCGCGCTTTGCCTTGCTACCAAACCCAGGAAAATGAAAAAATCCATTTCCTGGAGTGGGAATCGAACCCACAACCTGTCGCGTTCATAGTCATACGCTTGTGCCTCTGCGCCACAACAGGCATTAAAGAGACGAAAATATATATAAATTCGTACAACTGAATATTTATATTTATGTAGTAAATAGATAGTCATAATAAAATGTGAAGTGCACATTATTTCATTTTTTTAAACTAAAAAGAAAAACTTAATTTGTCACGAGTTACACATACGATTTCTCTGTATATTAGCAGAGTAAATTAGACACATAAGTTGTAACAAGTGTATAAGAATTTTGATGTAGCTGGATAAGAATGGCTTCGCTGTCAGACCACTTAGAGGGTTTCCAAGAGGCTGAGGCTCGAGTGCCACTGAGTTAAAAGTTTTATACATTTTCTAAAAAAAATATAATGTTCCTTGGATAAAGTCAAGAACGGAACGATTTATCGCTTCATCTATCTCAAATTCTAAAAAAACATAGACAGATAAATCAGGAATAGGCCTCGGCTCGGTGGAGTTTTTTGACCAATCCGTTGTTGATCTATGCGATAATTTAACAAGTGTAAAGGTACATTAAGTGTCAAAGTTAATGTCTTTCTTTTTTTTTTTAACTTCACGCTGTATCCCGCATATAGCAGGGTAGGCAGATGGAATCTGAAAACCTAGTGTTAAGACACTCCGTTCTATTTTAACATTTTCGTTCCCCACTTTTCGCCGAATTGAGGCATTGCGTGCTGAGTGGCGGATCTCAACGTCGCGCTTCACCTTGGTACCAGACGAGGAAATGAAAATACTAAATATTGTTTTATAATTTCATTTTCTGGAGAAAAAATCCAACCCACAACCTGTCGTGTTTACAGTCGCATGCTTAAACTTTTGCGCTATGGCTGGCCTCTAGAAGTCTAACTAGCTTATTATATATCAGTAGCGAGGGATAAAAAATTTAATTAGGTAAGCCGGTAAATTTAGAGAAGCCGGTATATATTTAGAGAAGCCGGTATATTTTAGAGAAGCCGGTACATTTAGGGAAGCCGGTATAGGACGTAACGTTATTTAGTAATTTCACTATCGAATTTTGGTGATAACCTGTTTTTTGGGTGGATTTAGATGTCAGAGATTGGTATTTTGTAGATATGGGTGTTTTCGTTTTTTAAATGTAACGATCACATGTCGGATATGAAGTTTTCATATCCGATATCATATTCGTTATCAAATATCGAGTTTGTGTTGCGATAGTTTTCGTTATAATGTAGTTTTCGTTACAATTTAGTTTTCATATCTCATCGTCGAGTTGTCGTTACGTTTTGTGTGTAGTTATTTGATATCGGATATGATCATTTAGATATCGATATGATATGATATAAGAGTCACAACCGTTTTTAGTTACGTTTTGATATATCGGTCTCATCCCTAGTACTTTGCAATGTCTTTGCAATTTATACCCAACATTTTAGATCTCACACTTGTATTTAAAAAAAAAATGCTGCTAAATTTTTCCATAAAATTTTGTTGTTATCTACAGAAGGTAAGCCGGTGGGAACTGTGTTTAAAGGACGCCTCGCCGCTGTTATATATTCAATGATACTCTATAGACTAAGATTCGTGTCAAATTTCGTTATAATCTTGACGTCCGGACTATACCCGCCTTTGATTCCTGACACCGTGAATACTCATTTAGGTGCTTGACTTTAAATTGGACACCGCACTTAATTTGGTATGTTTATGTTTGGACACGCCACTAGGAGAGGGTTTTGACTTCTTTGCAACTAGTAAGTTACCCTGACTTTGTTTAAATTTATTTTATTTATTGGAATGTTACATATATTCCTACACAGATATATATTCGTATACATGATGTAGCCTATATATATATTGAGCCTGTGTCTCCTACACAGGCTCAATATATTTCTTTATATTTTTTTTAAATATAAATTTTAACTTTATTATTTTAATTGTAAAAATCTCAAAATTTATTTTGGTAAACTGGTACTTACTTTTCGGGGCAGGCATTTTTTTGTTTAAGTTTAATATATAAATACCGTGTGAGCAGCGGAACTCAACGCCGCGCTTTACCTTGTTACCAAATCCAGGAAATAAAAATGCTAAATATTATTAAATATTTCCATTTCCTAGAATGGGAATGGAAATATCGAACCCGCAACCTGAATTCTGCGCGTAAAAAAGCGTAAAGCTCAAAAAAAATTATCTGATCTTAGTTTAAAACTGCACGCACGCAAATACATATGAGTAAAGGAAATACTAAGTCAACTGCATTTCGTTGATGGCTACACGTGTTTCACATCGGGAAGTTACTCGTAATGGTAATTTTAGAACACCTGTATGGTTTACATCACTTGCTCCATGCGTTATGATGAGATACTTAACGTTATATTATGACCAAATTACACAAAATTTATTTATATCATAGTATATGTATTATTTAAATATATAAGGTATTTTATTCTAAAGTTTCATGTATTTAGCGTGAAAGAGTAAATAAACCTGTATCCATACTCAAAAAAATGTATTTATAAATTCAGTTCTTAAGCTTCTTTTTTAAAGTTTAAGCGTGGATATAAAAAAAAATTTAATTGATATCATTGAAATACTTCAAAATCGCAGAAATTGTCCTTTTTGTATGCTAAATTCCATATGATGGTAAGTATGGTATGTATAAAATTATTTTAACATTTTATTTTCGATTGAAAAAGTGCTTTAATTTTTTTTATTATATAAATGCGACAAGGGGCACTCACTACGATCTACAATTTTAATATTTTAAAAAATATATTGTGAATATCCTTACTAATATTATGAACGCGAAAGTAACTCCGTCTGTCTGTCTGTCTGTCTGCTACGCTTTCACGCCTAAACCACTGAACCGATTTTGATGAAATTCGGTATGAAGATAGAACTAAACTTGGGAAAGGACATAGAATACTTTTTATCGCGAAAAAAATGATAGAGGGGGTATAAATAGGGGATGAAAGTTTATATGGAAGTTCCTTTTTGTCAAACATAAAATCATGTAAGATTGTTTAACTGTTTATAACTTTGACACATAAACCACTTAACCAATTTTGACAAATAGTCTAGACCTTGGGAAAGACTATAGGATACTCCTTATCATATCGCGCGATATAACCGAACTTCACGCGGGCGAAGCCGCGGGTGGAAAGCTAGTATAAAATAAACTTATTATAAATAACAAAAGAGAACAAATCTTAAAAGCCAAATGTTAATGGTTATATTACGCAAAATCTTAATAAATTTTAGCCTATGCGCTATTCCTATATATATAATATAAGCTATATTATTTTAAAGTTTCATCCAGATCCGTTTAGTAGTTTTGGTGTGGAAGAGTAGCAAACATCCATCCAACCTCACAAATTTTCACACTTATAATATTAGTAGAATAAAGCTTCACAATAACTTTCAAAAAATATTTTATATTTCCTAAAACGTAGATATTTCTCTAATATCTTAGCCATAAAACCAATATATTTGAATTAATGACTACCAAAACATTTAACGACTAGTATAAACTAATAAAGAATGCCATAAATTAATGACTTTAATTATAAGATAGTATATTCAATTATTTACTAAATGAATATGACACGAAGGAGGTCAGATACGCCATTGGCTTGGTCACTGGTGTAATATGTATCTACACATGCCAACACTATTAATTAATTAACGAATGTTTAAAACGACTTTGTTTTATAAGGCTAAATAATATCAACGTGCACAGTGGAACTCTAAACGGTAGGTTGTGGGTTCGAATCTAACTTGGGTGAATGGTAGGACAAAATGCGGCGTTAAGTTCCGCTCGCAATGTCTCGATTTTTGATAGAAAATGAAGAACGGAGTCTAAATATTAGATTTTCTTTGACTACCCTACTTTGAGGAAAAGAGTGTGAAGCTATAAAAAGCAAAAGAATATTTTATAAGTATTTTAAATATTTAAAAACAAATTAATGATTTGATAACTATTTTTTTTCTGGGTTTGGTAACAAGGCAAAGCGCGGCGTTGAGTTCCGCCACTCAGCACGCAATGCCTCAATTCGGCGGAAAATGGGAAACGCAGTGTCTTAACACTAGGTTCTCAGATTCCCTCTGTCTACCCTGCTTTGAGAGATACAGCGTGAAGCTATGTAATTTATTTACTTCTTAAGAATTTTGAAAAAAATATCATATTGTTAAAAACACTTTACGATTTCTCAAACAGATGTTGTTTTGAAGCTTAATTTAAAAAGGTTAAAAATGTTCATTGACTTGCGACGGACAAACACAGTACTAACGTTTGTAAGCTTTTGCAGCGTAAAAAACTTGTAAAAGCAGTGGTAACATTTTAAAAAAATCAATTTTTGAAATTTTCTACAAATATATTAATATATATTATTAAAATAAATATTAAACAAAATTCATAATAAAATAAATAATACACAAATTGTAAAAAGTGGGTAGGTTTAGATTTTGATGTACACAAAATTACACAAAGAATTCAAATAAAGCTAAAACAGAACATTCCCCAGTTATTATATAAGAAAGTAATACAGTAACATTAAAAACAGGCACACGACAATAATAACACTTGCCGTTCGCGTTATAAAAACTAAAAATAACTTCACCTTATTAACTATAAAAAGTTTACCTGGTCGTTCTGATCGTGGGTCAAGTAGAGCCAGCCTAGAAGAGCTTGTGGGCAGTTCTCTGTTTTGCCACACCACTGAGGCAGATCACCGCCAATGGCGGTCGGGGACATGGTAACATCAGGTTGCCTAACACTCAAGATTGCACTGCACATATATATATAAATATATATAAAAAACCACTATAGTACTAAAATATTATTTTCTACTAAATAGAGTTTACATGAGTATGGCTGGATGTATTTTTGGTTCGGGACGGGATGCGCGCGCGCCGGCTACAGTGTGACTAGCGCTCCTTAAGACGGGAGATGTTGAGTAGAGATGATCTGTATCGGCGTATCGAATTTTAATGTGTCAGCATTTTATATTGTTATATTAAATTACTTAGTTTATTAATGTTGTTCGAATTAAATTATTATGAAATAAATTATTTTATTGCATGTTTTATGTTATGTGGTTAATTTTTTTTTTCATTTGTATTTCTTTGTTTAATTAAATTCATTTTTAATGTTTTTTTTTGTACTATTTTAAAATAAATAGTATACAAGCATAAAGAAATTGGAGATTAATATAGTTCCAGTTTATTCAATAATATTAATTCGGCAGATCGACCGTATGTAACACCTGCTCCTTATAAATCACTATATCGATCTAATTTTCGTTATAAATAAGAGTTCAATGTTTTATTTTTATTTTTCACTATCGCACGCATCACGCAAATATTATAAGGTTAACAGTGAACTTAATAATGAGCCACTCTGTCCTCACTGCATCCACTTTAAGACTTTTAGACTGTAACTTCAAATATTGTCTAAGCTTAAGCAATCATCATTATAGCAAGCTTCATGCCATGAAAATATTGTATCCTCATCGGATCTGAACAAGTAAGTCCATTTTAAAGCAAGAGAGTAAGATTGGATTCAAATAGCATTTCTTGATTTTCTTGCATATATCGATAATAGACATTGGTGAAATTAAAAATTTAAAAAATCGAATAAGAATAATTTTATTGACAATATTCTTACTATGTTTTGGGAATTAGTAACTGGCCTATTTTATACACAAGAAGCTCAAAAAAGCACAATAAAAATAACAATTTATACAAAAATAAATATAATATAGAATTTATCGATAAATCTTAATCACGTAGCCATCACTCGCAACATGTGGGCGCACCCAACGACTCCTTGGAGCAATATTTTCGTTCCCCCCTACCAAGAACTATCGTTTAACCGAGCGAGTAAACAACTGTACGTGCTTTTGTTTACTTTTGACCACGTAACAAATTTATCAATGAATTTCACGTTTTAGTTAAAATTTTACTGAAGAAATTCGTATTTTACACCTAAAATTAAACACCTATATATTAAGAATACTAGCATTTATTAGAACTGGTATTAGTCCCGTTGACGCGTTAACAACGCGTTGTCTTTAGGAATGTATATGTCCCTTTATTTAAACATGGATGTCAAATACATAGAAGTGTGGGTCCATTTTTTTTTTATTAATTTAATATACATTTTATGCATTATTTTAAAAAAAAATAGCATTCTGCACTACTTCTCAATATAAACTATAAGTGTGCCAAGTTTCATGCTCCTCCGTCTGCGTAATTTTCGTAAAAAGGGGTACAAAGATTTTGCTGCACGTATTTACTATATATATATATATATATATATGTTCTAAATATTAGTGTGAAGATTGTTCTAAATCGTTATATAAATGTAGTTGTATAAGTACGAATAAGAATAAATGGATGTTTGTTACTCTTTCACGCAAAGTCTACTGAACGAATCTAGATAAAACTTTACAGAAATATAGATCATCAGCTAACACATCACATTGATTACAATTAATAAAGATATTGTCTTACATACATACATAGCTTCACGCTGTATCCCACATATAGCAGGTTAGGCAGAGGGAACCTAGTGTTAAAACACTCCATTCCCCACTTTCCGCCGAATAGAGACATTGCGTGAGTGATTGGCGGTGAGCGGTGGCGATTGGCGGCCTGAGTGGCGGAACTCAACGTCGCGCTTTGCCTTGCTACTAAACCAAAAAAAAAATGAAAAATTCCATTTCCTGGAGTGGGAGTCGAACCCATAAACTGTCGCGTTTACAGCCGCACGATTGTGCCTCTGCGCCACGACAGGCGTTAAGATATTGTCTTATTTACCTAAAATGTGATGATGATGATGATGATGATGTTCTCCTAGACGTATCCGTCGACGGCGACACACTGATTTGCCAGGTGTCATCTGCGCGTGTGCGCATACACAGACGCACTCTCTCGTCCGCTCGTTCCTTATTCCGATGGAACGGAGTACCGCTACGATCAGAGGAACGATTGGATGCAGTGTCTGGCCGACGGTAACTGCACGCGCCCTCTACCGTCGCCCTGGGCCATCCACCTTGCCTTGCTGGTTCGCCAACTCCGCCAGGCCGTTTTGCACTATCTGCGTTGGGCTGCCATCCTCGCCACCGAACCAGACTTTTGTGCTTAGCAGGAGGGAACTGCTTAGTTGGACTTCTGCATTTTTTTTTATCACTTTTATTAACTAAATCTTGATGAATATAACGATGATAGATGTGTGTAATTATTTATAAGCGTAATAATATTTTTGAATACTTAAAATAAACATGCATTTCTTGCAAATAAAGAAGCAAGCAGGAAGTTGGTAGGTAATAACTCACTCCTTTTTCTTAGCGTTTCGACGTAACTGGCCAAAGGGAGAAATATTTATAATTCATATATAAACATTTAATCGAATAAGAATTTGCATTTATAAATACATGTACACTATACAGTTACACATATAAGTAGAATAATATCTCACCTTTAGAATTATAGTAACCAATTTAAAAAATATTACATACCTACATAGCTTTACGCTGTATCCCACTCATAGCAGGGTAGGCAGAGGGAACCTACGAACCTAGTGTTAAGACACTCCGTTCCCCACTGCACTAGTTTCAAATAATATAGCAATAAACCAAAGTTATCTTCATAATTTAGGATATTTCCCAGTTTAAACTGACTAAGCGCGGCGTTGAGTTTTGTAGTAATTTTATATACCCAGCAGAGTATCTAAATTTTAAATCACTTGCCTCTTTCTACCTACTCCACAAAGAATCGGGAATTACGTTAAGACAAAAAAATACAAAAAAGAAATGTTCCGCCTTGAAAAAACCAGAACACGTGTTCGTTTGAGTTGAGCGTAATCAAAAACAGACTATTTTGCAAACTCCCCTACAACGTTAGAATATTTTAAGCTTTTTAAATTAGATATTTGACCTAATTTGTATTAATTATAATATTAAAGTAATTGTGGCCATCGTGGCACAGTGAATCCTTGATTATGCCAAGAGGATAAGTACTTATGTACATATATGGTATTTCCAAAAAAAATCTTCAAGTAGGTACTCAAACACCATTGTAAGTCACAAAAAACCGAATTTTAAGATTAAATTATTTAACTTTTTAAATACTTCAAAGCTCTTTACATATTAACAAGGCTCTTAATATGATTATTATTTATTATTATACAATAATAAAAAAAAAATTTACTACGCACTTTAGAGCTATAGAGAAGTCCATACAATGTGTGTCACTTTGTATTTATTAGGTGTTGATAACTTGGTACTTCGAGTTCCGTTCTAAGAATTCATATTTGCCTTTATACTATAGACGCAAGTGGTTTTAGTTGCTGTTGTTTATTTTTATAATAACTATTATATCATATTGTATTATTACTAGCTGAGCCCGTGACTTCGTCAACATGGAACTCAAAAAAGTTAAATTGTGCCAAAGTTATGATATCTATATATAAATACATGAAGCAAAAACTTTGGACCCCGTTTTACGAAAATTACGCGGACGGAGGAGACTGAAACTTGGCACACTTATAGTTTATACAGAGAAGGTATATATAAATACGTGAAGCAAAAACTTTGGACCCCTTTTTACGAAAATTACGCGGACGGAGGAGACTGAAACTTGGCACACTTATAGTTTATATCTTATAGAAGGAGTGCAGAATGCTAAATTTTTTTTACAATAATGCATAAAAAGTATATTAAATTTATAAAATAAATGTTACACACTACCATGGTTTGATATCCTTGTTTATATAAAGTGATATATACATTGCTAAAGACAACACGTTATTAACGCGTCAACGGGGGAACTAGTATTAGTAACTATCTGTCGTGGCGCAGCGGGATGTGTAAGCGTGATTGATTGTGGGTTTGATTGACGCTCGGGAATAAAGAGAGATGCAATAAAAGATAGATTTCTCTATATTGATTTTAAATTCACTCAACAAGCAATGTCAAGACTAACGGAGTGTCTTAACACTATGTACTCTCTAGCTATAAACGGTAGATACGTGAAGCTAAATATTTTTTTATTAGAAATAACTTTATCAACGCCTATCGTGGCGAAGAGGCACAAGCGTGCGACTGTAAACGCTATAGGTTGTGGGTTTGATTCCCACTCCAGAAAATGTAAAGTTTAGTATTTTCATTTCTAAAGTTTGGTTACAAGGCAAAGCGCGGCGTTGAGTACCGCCACTGAACACGCAATGCCTGAATTCCGTGGAAAGTGGGGAACGGATTGGTTGAAAGAAAATGGAGTGTCTTAACACTAGGTTCTATGGTTCCCTCTGCCTACTCTGCTATATGCGGGATACAGCGTGAAGTTAAATAAAAACTTTATTAAACTAAATTAACATAAATACCTTCATTACAAAAAAGTCCAAAACTAAATGCAATTCTATAGTATAATCGGCTAAGCAGTATCGGGATCGTAATCGTTAACCTTATTACTGTTCTATCATAAAGCAAATAAATTATACTGAATTAAGTCACGAAAGTAGACATTCTATTGACTATTTGCATAACGCTATGGAGTTTCTTATTTATAACTTTAAATGGAACTTATGTATATTTAAAAAGTATTTTGATAAAGAAAAATAGGCCGTCGTGGCGCAGTAGAATAGCGTGTGACTGTAAACGTGATTGGAGTTCGATTCCCACTCGAAGTAATGATCAGATCAGTTCAGTTCTTTGATTATGGCGCTTCGAACGTGCCAGTTGAGCACAAAGCATCTCGCCAATGTCACGTTGAATGAAGAACAACGAGGTAATGATTATAAAATATTTAAATTATTTTGATTTCTCTGCTCTGGTAAGATATGACGTGGCGTTTCGCCACTTAATACCCAATGTCTGTCTGTTTTTTTAAATAAAATAGGCACTAATTTAATAAATGCGATGTTTATGTGTAGACATAGGGCATTGTTAAATTTTTTTTTATCTTGTGTGGCTGTGGGATACAGCATGAAGTTAAAAAGATATTGTTAATATTATTACTCATTTTCGTTTGCCATGAATAATCAGTAATGTCTTTGTAATGATAGAAAATCCTTTTAATATTATAAATACGAATTTAGTTGAAACTTTACAATTGTATAATTTTTACATCAGGATAATAATTAACGATGTTTTTGTGTAAATTAGACATTATTTTTTCCATATACCTCGGTCATTTCCAGAGATATGCCCAACTTTTTCTAAATTATAGAAATGGACTCTATATTCTTTACTCATAATAAAATTACTTTATCAAATAATTTAAAGTCCTCCCAACCTAGAAAAATCTAGAAGCAACTCTCGTATTAAGATTTATATAAAAAAATAAATAAGAACATTAAAATCTATCAACCAATATTCTATAACATTCACAAATAAACCGTGGAAGTCAAAAAGTCGTCTGAACTAATGCAAGAGGGTACACAACAAGTGTGTATTCATTTGTGCGGGTCACTCGCCTTGTTGTGCTCAATTAAAAAGCGTCATACGATACAATTGGCTTCATTGGCGTGATGTAACAGTTTGTTTAGATTACTAACGTTGTGAAAAAACGGGTTCTGTGTTGAATGATATTACTATTATATTTAGTTTCTCGCTGTATATCGGGGTTACGTAGTGGGACAGCGTCTGACTGTAAGCATCGGTTGTAGGTTCGATTCTCACTCATGGGAATGATTGTTTAAATGATTTGTATTTCTTCGCTCTGGTAAGACATAGCGCGCAGTTGAGCATTAATATACATTTCAAAGATGCCTCTTAGGCCTATACTTGAGTAACAAGTTCCTTATAACGTGTACATCGATGCCAAAATTGGTTACCTTCTCCATAAATCAATGGTTTATTTTTTCTATTGCGAAATAAACTCATTAGAAAAGAGGCCAAATAAAAGATTTCAACATGTGTTAGAACACGACTTTGTTACTAAAACAATACCATTCCGTTTTTTTGTGAACTTGTTACGGTCTTGTACAATTTATCCTGTCAAAAACATAAATAATACAAATAAGAGCCTAGTTCAGTATTGAGAATATGACGGGTTGTATATTTAGATGGTTAAAATAATAGAATAATTGGGTAAAAGTAAAATATATAATTTATTTATAAGTAAAAACAAATTCAATTCCAAGGAACCTGACTAGCTATTACATACATACATACATAGCTTCACGCTGTATCCCGCATATAGCGGGGTAGGCAGAAGGAACCTAGTATTAAGACACTTCGTTCCCCACTTTCCGCCGAATTAAGGCATTGCAAATTTCCAATTTCCAAATTTCCCTTGTTTCTAAATCCAGGAAATGAAAAATTCCATTTTCTGGAGTAGCAATCGAACCCACAACCTGTCGCGTTTATAGTCGCACGCTTGTTGCTCTGCGCCACGACAGGCGTTAATAATTTTAATTAAAAATATTGTGATTATTTCTTCTTCATATCTTACACCCGATACTATATTATCTTCAAATTTATTTTTTATTATTATGTATAAGCTATATTACTGCAAAGTTTCATCTAAATCCGTCCAGTAATTTTTGCGTAAAAAGGGAACAAACGTCCATCTATCCACATAAACTTTCGCATATAACTTAGATTTGGCTAAATACGTTATTTTCATTAATTTGCGTGTAACACACGCAAGTTACTTTTGTCATAGATTAGCATGTTATTATACTAATAATGTGGGTTTGTATTAAAATAACCAAATTAAACTTTTCTTATAATACATACATACATAGCTTCACGCTGCATCCCGCGTATAGCAGGGTAGGCAGAGGGAACCTAGTATTAAGACACTTCGTTCCCCACTTTCCGCTGAATTAAGGCATTGCGTGCTAAGTGGCGGAACTCAACGCCGCGCTTTGCCTTATTACCAAACACAGGAAATGAAAATTCCGTTTCCTGGAGTGGGAATCGAACCCACCACCTGTCGCGTTTGCAGTCGCACGCTTATACCCGTTGTATTAGTAATACATTGGGTATAAGTAGGCTTAATATAAAGTAACAATATTTTTTATTTTTATCATATTTGAAATAATATTTTAGTTATCTTAAGATATTTTTAATCTGTATATATTTGTAACTAGAATACTGGCAGTTCAACCACCAAATAATTTTCCCTCCATTTTGACATTCAAAAAAAATGTTCCAAAATTGACAGTTAGTGTTCGACTGAGCCGAAAATATATTTTCAGGCGATTTTAAAATATTTATTTTGTGCTAAAAATTAAAATATAAAGGATATTTCGAAGATTCTTCAGCCAGAAACATATTTTGTTTAAATTCGGTATGTAATATTGATTTTTATGATTTATTTTCATGAGACACATAATAATAACCTTTCTATTTAATCTAAATCAATTTTTAAGGCAAGAAATTTTTATGTATTTATTATATATACAGTTGCCAGTTATCCAGTTAGCCGATGCGCACGGTGATTGACAGAATTGTTGGAAAAAATCAGACTTACTTAACTTCACGCTTTGTCTTTCTCTAGTCAGAGAGAAAGAGAGAAAAAATCACTCGTTAACTGAATATATTAAAATAATTTGTTATAATTTAATGTAGTAATAAGTAATGAAGGAAGAAAGCAAGAGAGAAGCCACCTATTATAATAATTAAATACTATACTTTATGTTTTATTTTCTGACAGATAATGATATTATAGATATGTAAAGGTTTATCTATAGACTAAGAGAATTTTTGGAGGCATAAAGTTAGTGAAATAGGTTTCTTTAGTATTATTTAAAAGAAACAATGATTTTAAAAAAGCAACTTCAAGCTTTATTCCACATAGGATCGTCAGAGTGAACCTAGTGTCAATAGTCAATCCGCCGAATTTTTACGCAAGCCGAGGTCCGTGTCTCACCTGAGACGCCCTTGCGACTTCGTAAAATCTCTTTGTTGTCGCCTTTCCAAAGGTGGTCAAAGCCAAGGTCTGAGCTTTTCTAGCTCGGCCTTCCATAAAATCCGCGTGACGCTGTAGAGGTCAACAGGGCCAACAGCATACTACACTTCAGATAAAAAAAAAACAATCTCCGCTTTTTTTTAACTTCACGCTGTATCCCGCATATAGCAGAGTAGGTAGAGGAAACATGAGAACCTAGTGTTAAGCCACTCCGTTCTCTTTCAACAATTCCGTTCCCCACTTTCCACCGGACTGAGGCACCTGTCCTGGCGCAGAGGCACAAACGTGCGACTGTAAACGTAACAGGTTGTGGGTACGATTCTCACTCCAGGAAATGAAGTATTTTTATTTTCTGGGTTTGATAACAAGGCAAAACAGCGTTGAGTTCCGCCACTTAGCATGAAATAAAAATAATTTAATATAATATAATTTTAATTTCTCTGTTCAATGATATAAAATTATAACTAATAGTAATAAAGAAAAAATGTGGCATTTTCATAAAGTCACGTATATAACGCAGTGGCATACTAACCCGCCGGAAGCGAACGGCCCGCGAGCCGCCACTTCCGATGGGCAGATCCCGTTCTAGTTTTACTGTTTACTCAATATTACTATTTTGTATGTATTTTATTTTATTACAATTTGGTAGATATTACAAAAACACAGTTAATGCGCATTTTAAAGGGGCCCCTTAAACCTACACGCGTGGTCGTAAGTCCCAGACACTCTCCAGACTCCTCTCTCTGCAACACGATGGGCAACCGCATGGTGAATCCATAGGGAGCTAAGGAGTTTCTTCCTTTCTTCTTCTGTATTTACAAAATATGAGTGGCGAGGTGTCCATATAACGCGGATCCCATCGGTTTACAATTTGTGTATGACAATAAATTTTGTGGAAAAATTTGGGAGCGATTTTGTAAAAAAAGATCGCCAGGAAAATGTGGAGTTTAAGTTGTAATTGAGTTTGCAAAAAACAAGATCACGAAAGGTGTGAGAGTTAAAACAAAAGAAAAGGTCACCAAAAAAATAACAAGCTCTGACATCTAAAACCACCTAAAAAAAAGGTCATCATCAAAATTTGACAGTGAAATTATTAAATAACTAAAAATCATACACAATACAAAATATAAAATACACCGGCTTTCCTAAATATACCGGCTTCTCTAAAAATATACCGACTTCCCTAAATATATGTACCGACTTCCCTAAATATATACCGGCTTCTCTAAATTTACAGGCTTACTTTTTTAAAATTTTCGCCATTGCAAAATATTATAAAGCCATTGTGGCGCAGGTATGGATTGGAGACCCATTCGAGAGAATGATTATTTTTAAACTATTTTCATTTCTCCGCTCTAATAACATAAGTCACGGCATTGAGTTTTGACACTCGACACGTAATCTTTCTGTCTATCTGTTTGAATCTGCCAAAAAATATATATCTTACTAGCTGTTACCCGCGGTTTCGCTCGCGTCATTAAGGTCAGTCCATACTACATATACTACTATAAAGTGCGTATATGCGCTAATTTGAAGTAACTAGATTTTCAAATTTTTTGACAAACAATCATTTCTGCCAAAATATTTTTTTTGATAAAAAGTATTCTATGTCCTTTATAATATCTCCAAAAATATGTGTACAAAGTTTCATGATAATCGGATAATTGGGTTCCACGTTGGAATTGAAATTACATACTTTCAGTTTACAGTTGGACATTTTTTAACTGCGCCAAGGACTCCTCTCATATAACAAAAAAATAGCTTCAAGCCGTAGTGTAGGCAAAAGAAACCTGAGAGCCTAATGTTAAGACACTCTGTTCTCTTATAATCCGTTCCTCATTTTCCGCCAAATTAAGGCATTGCGTGCTGAGTGGCGGAGCACAACGCTCCTGGAGTGGGAATCGTACCCACAACCTATCGCGTTTCCATTTCCACGTTTGTGCCTCTGCGCCACGAAAGGCTTCCTGAACAAAATAATAACAAAATAATTACTAAGTAAAGCTTACGATCTCAAAACTAATTGTTTCTTAGTAATAGAAGTTAATATCAAAGTTCGATAGAGTTCAGCGAAGCTTGTATCAGCTTGCAGCTAGCTTGCGTTATTCAAGCCCTTT
This sequence comes from Philaethria dido, assembly GCA_033558755.1. Taxonomy (NCBI): domain Eukaryota; kingdom Metazoa; phylum Arthropoda; class Insecta; order Lepidoptera; family Nymphalidae; genus Philaethria; species Philaethria dido. The sequence continues at coordinate 91,946 of JAKGSA010000973.1, read as the reverse complement.
TGTCTACCACGTTACTGAGAACTGATAAAGTACACATTGTCAGCAACTTTGTCGCGTAAGTAGTAAGTCTTAATGTAAAAGTGTCGTAGTTTTAAATATAAATTTGTAAATGAATTAACTTTAAAATAATTTTTAGTATTTTCATTTACTGGGTCTGGTAAGAAGGCAAAGCGCGGCGTCGAGTTCCGCCACTCAGCACGCAATGCCTAAATCCAAGAAAGTGAGCTACCAAGCCAAGAAAGTAGCCTACCCTGCTATATGCGGGATACAGCGTGAAGCTAAAAAAAACTTTTATATAGAAATTATTATTTAGTATTTTCTCGTTTGTCCTTTAATATACGAGGTAGGTAAAGAGATGTCGTTTTCGTTTTAGTGTTAAGTGTTTGTTAATATATGTGTGTATCTACTGGGGAATGAAATTAAACGTCTCTAGAATATATCCCGCGAGTTCGTTTTCGTAGGTTATATAACCTAAAATTTTATTTTTCCCGTTTTCGTAGGAATTTCGATATACTAGTATATTCTTTTAGTGCTTTTCTGCACTCCCTAAGAGGCCTACATATCCAGTTTCAGCTTTCTATTTCTTGGAAGATATTTTTTTAATTTTCAAATTTAACTTTTAAATCCTATACAAAAATATAATATTTTTAGCACATTTTTTTTTATTTTATCCCTAGCGGGGTAGTCAGAGAGTACGGAGCGCCTTACTCTACGGTCCCTTGATCATCATCTTTTCATGAAAATGATTTTCAATCAAAAGAATAAAAGTTTATACTTTGACTATTAAAGTAAATACTACGGACCTCTATTTGAAACTCCCTGGTGTAGACAAAACATTGTAGGCAATTTATGTATTCCTAGTACCAAGTAAGTCATAGATTAACAATTGCCACACTATTATAGTACTTAATAGAGATCTATTAAGGCTTATTGCGAACAATAAATACAATGTAATATATTTTTTGTTCGTATGCTTATTCATTAAACCTCTTAGCGAGAAGTAAATAGTTATTTGAAGAAGCAAATCTTGAAGTATAAGCTTTGGCTACGATTTTGCCTATATCAAAATTTCTATAGGAAAACAAAAATAAGTTGTAACAAGCGCATTAGAATTTCGATGCAGAACGGATAATGAACGCATGGCTTAGCGATCAGACCGCTTGGACGGTGAACAAGAGGCGCGGATTCAAGTCCCGCTGCGATCAAATTTTTATACGTTTTCTAAATATGTTTTTCGTTTCCTAAGTGTGTGATTAACAATTTAAAACTACAAAAAAAAGTTTTCCAACTGTTTATTTCATAAAGTTCTTCATGACTCAATGAATTGGTCTTGCTGTAAACGCGATGGTTGTGTGCTCAATTTCCACTCTAGGAAATGATACTACTTTACAATTATAGTGACCTATTTAAAAAATATAAATTTTTGAGAAACGTCAATATAGTACATTTAAATATTTTGATAAGTAACAACTAACAAATTATATTTTAACTAGTTTTCCGCCCGCGGCTTCGCCCGCGTGAAATCCGGTTATATCGCGCGATATGATAAGGAGTATCTTATAGTCTTTCCCAAGGTCTAGACTATTTGTCAAAATTGGTTAAGTGGTTTATGTGGTGAAGTTGTAAACAGTTTATCTTACATGATTTTATGTTTGACAATAAGGAACTTCCATACAAACTTTCATCCCCTATTTCAACCCCCTATATCATTTTTTTCGCGATAAAAAGTATCCTATGTCCTTTCCCAAGTTTAATTCTATCTTCATACCGAATTTCATCAAAATCGGTTCAGTGGTTTAGGCGTGAAAGCGTAACAGACAGACAGACAGACAGAGTTACTTTTACATTTATAATATTAGTAAGGATTTATATTCTTGTTTTAATCAAAGTCTATAAAGATCATTGTTTAATTCGTTTCGTGGTATAAAATGAATATAATAATTTTTTTGATTACGTTCCTATAATTCTAAAGTTGTGAAAGTGAGTCGATGTTAAGTTCCGTCACTCAACATATAATCTCTTGAAATCAGGCTAAAGTCAAGAACAGAGTGTATTTTGACTACCCTGCTGTTACAATAAACATAGCCAAAGTTATGCTTAATCCAAGTTAAGTTATAGTTCATAACTACTGTTTGGCAAATGTTCAAAAATCGTGCTGTTGTTTTTTTACTTCACTTTTCCTCCAATTTTTTTACAGTTTTTGATACTGAACGTTGGGTTATATTGATTATTTTATATTACAATCATATATACAAAATATGTATGTTATAATGTTTGTTACAATTAATACATACATACACCCATAGCTTCACGCTGTATCCCGCATACAGCAGGATAGGTAATGTAATTTATAAATTAATTGTAGGACATCGAGGCGTGGAAGTGCAACAGCGTTTGTAGCCGCGAGATCAACACTCTTCCTTCTCCAGTTTCCATTCGGATTTAAATAATTAGCGTATTCTGTGGTATTGTGTGCCACGCTTAATCTTACTAGAGAGTGGAATTAAAAATAATATAAATATAATCATTACCCTGAGTGGAAATCGAATCCACAACCAATCGAGTTTACTTACTTACTTACTGTGACTCTTTCCTACTGCGCCGCTATGGCCTCAAATGTCCTAACTTTCCTTAATTATTGTCGCTTATTATTTTAACCTACTTCAAAAATTTGGTATAGTATTGTAGTTTTTGAGATATTCGTAATAATTTCACTTTTTGTGCATTTAACTTCAAGATGGTTTTCTTTTTTTTGTTAAAATCTAAAATAATTATATCTCTAAATCGTTATTTTTAGAGAGGAATTAAATTTGAGCGAAACAAAGTCAGGATCAGTTGCTTGTATTTTCCATATACATAACTCGGGTCATTGCTCCTTCTCGTAAAGGAGATTGCTATCACGCTTCATAACAGAAGCCTGTTATTTTGCGTCAGCGTAAGGCATAGAGACCGTTTTACTTTATTTATGACCTTTCAAAGTAGACTATGCCTGCGAATATGTACATATCCTTTAATTTTAGCTTCTCGCTGTATCCCGCATATATCAGGGTAGGCAGAGGGAACCAGAGAACTTAGTGTTAAGACACTCCGTTCTATTAAGGTTTCTATTCCTCACTTGCCATTTTAGACTTACTTTAACATAAAATAATGACAATCTGTCTTCAAACTACCTTACTAGAAAAAGCTCACATTTTTTATTGTCGCGCGATTTGCGTCTGACTGTAAGTGCGATTGGTTCGAGGTTCGATTTCCACTTGAAGAATGTTATATTTAAATTATATTCATTTCTCCACTCTGATAAGACTAAGCGTGGCGTTGAGTTTCGCCACTTAACACGCAACGGGCGAAGAGCTAAATATTTGCCATATTAGAGAACATCGTGGTTCTCTCAACCTACATCCTTCTATGTGAGAAAAACGGGTTTTTATTTTTTTATTATTTAATATATGTTAATGTTTTTTTTTTAACTTCACGCTGTATCCCGCATATAGCGGGGTAGGCAGAGGGAACCAGAGAACCTAGTGTTAAGACACTCCATTCTCTTTCAACATTTTTCGTTCCCCACTTTCCGTCAAATTGAGGCTGAGGCATTGCGTGTTGAGTGGCGGAACTCAACGCCGCGCTTTGCCCTGTTGCCAAACCCAAGAAAATGAAAATACTAAATTTTACATTTCCTGGAGTGGGAATCGAACCCACAACCTGTCGCGTTTACAGTCGCACGCTTGTGCCTCTGCGCCAAAACAGGCGTTTTTCTTATTTTAATAATATTTTTTTCTTTTTTATTTTAATGTTAATGTTTTTCTTATTTTTATGATGTTCTACTAAAAATATTCATGAATACCTGTGCATTTTATGTAATAGTGTAGCGGTAACTAATTTCCTTTAAATCGCTATTACTTAATAGGAATGAGGGTAGATTTTATCATATTTTGTTATGTACAACGTCACTTCGTCGGACGGCCGATATACAGTGTACAATATAGTGCGTAACGAGCGCTACGGAAACGACTCTATAAATCATTGATGAAAATATGTAGACGGACTAAAGACTGAGAATAAACTTAATGAATATATTAAATTATAGCAATATTAAAACCCGAAGAAAAGGTAATAGGCGGGAAAATATTTTTTTATGTATATTTATAATATACCATATTCAGTCAGACGCAATTGGTTGGAAATATTCGCATTGGTTGACTTCATCGTGAGTCAAATCTAATAATCGAAATGTTACCCTGTTCCTGTTTACCGATTAACTTTAAATTTGGTATATACCTTTAGTTCTGGTCCACAAAATGACTGACTTTACAGTCTTTTGAAATACTTTGTTATGGGTATTAAATGAAAGGTCTCGGCTAGTAGAGTACAGAAAAAAACTCCTGTAAAGGTTTGATAAAAGTTTAAAAACTAGATATTAAATTAAATTTAAAAAAAATTATAAAAATGTCAACGTAGCGGGATGGAACCCCTGGACATATCCAAGCGTTCTTACCGCTAAGCCATACGTACGTAAACTTTTATCCAGCTTCACACTTCATCCCGCGTTGCTATGTGGGTAGTTGGAGAGAACCTAGTGTCAAGACACTCCGTTTGCTGCTATAAAAATCTTCTATACGTTTTCTAAAAAAATATATATATTATTAATGCATACTTTGTAATCAGTCATGTAATTATTGTATTTCATTTAAGGTCAGCAGAACGCGATAAGCCGTAGTGGAAAAGTTCAGGAGTAATTTTAAAGGTAATTTTACAGTAATTTACCTAACATTAGCTTGATTCTTAGACGGCATAGCGCAATTTTGAATTAGCCTTAGACTTTTTCTACTAGAGTAATTACGTTAGGACTAGTCGTTTGCCCTGGTTTCATATAACTCGTTATGGGTTATGTGCTAACTTTGCTTTTTTGTATGAAAGAAATATATTGTTTCTTTTGAGTTCTTATTAAAGTTGCTATTCATTTAATATTAGGGTCATAATGTAGTGGAATTGCGTCTGACTGTAAACATGATAGGTTAGGTTCAATCCAAAGCTCAGGGGAAGGATATATTTAACTTAATTTTGTTTCCTGCGCCTGTCGTGGCGCAGAGGCACAAGCGTGCGACTGTAAATGCGACAGGTTGTGGGTTCGATTCCCGCTCCAGGAAATGTAAAAGTTTAGTATTTTCATTTCCTTGTTTTTTTGAGTTCTGCCACTCAGCACGCAATGCCTCAATTTGGCGGAAAGTGGAGAACGGAGTGTCTTAACACTAGGTTCCCTCTGCCTACTCTGCGGGATACAGCGTGAAACTATGTAAGTATGTATGTAGTTTTGTATTTTCGCTCTGGTGAGACAAAGTATGGCTTTGAATTCAGCCACTTAACACATAATGTCTGGTTTTGGCCGGAAGGCAGCTTCGGGTGGCGGAAGGCTTACCACTAAGTTCTATATATCCTTGTTTTGCGATTTAAAAAAAATTGAAAATTTAAGCTAAAAGAAATGCTTATCTTAATTCAATTTGATATTATAGGTACATGTTTACACCTACTGTACAATTTTTTTTTGGTGTCACGGTAGAAATATAATGTTATCATTATACAAATATATGGGACTGCTAAATGATTTTTAAGCGTACCTACATAGAATAATATACTAAAATGTATCATGCTCTATTTATATTACGGAGAATTCTTAGTTAAATTATTTTTTAACTGAAAAACCTGCAGATTTACAAAACATTGTGTCAGTTTGAGTGTAATATGTACAAAAAATTGACATTTATCTTTTTCAAATACTCGTTCAATAATAATAAATAAACAGTTTAAAATATACGAATTTAATGGAATTCGATTAAAGATTGTGCATGCAATGTTTCTCTGGCCACCCCCTTGACCGCGGCCGCACGCGAGGGGTCGTTCAACTGTCGTCGTTAGCTCACTCCACTTCACTCGTGACCACTAACAAGACCGAAACTTGTGATTACATTTCCTTAAAAATGCACTTTTTTTATGTCATTTTTAATTAAATACTTAGATTCTTTAATTTTCTATATATGGATATAAGATGCTTGCATTACCGAATGACTGACAAACAACGTACAGGTATAACTACTGGCCATAGAAAATTGAAAATTGGCATGTAGCGTAAGTAATATGATCTCCGTACAAAAGTAATGTATGCAAGCAACGTTAAATATCTATTTCCATCGACATCAGAAGTGTTCCAAACATTGGTTTTCCTAAGATTTATTTTCAAATAGCAAATCACAACATGTATGTCACCATAAGTATATAGTCACCATTTCCAAAAATATACATATATATATATACAGACCTTCACGCTGTATCCCGCATATAGCAGGGTAGGCAGGGGGCAGAGTGTTAAGACACTCCGTTCCCCACTTTCCGCCGATTTCAGGCATTGCGTGCAGAGTGGCGGAACTCAACGCCGCGCTGCTTTGCCTTTGTTACTTAACCCAGGAAATGTAAAAGCTATTTCCTGGAGTGGGAATCGAACCCACAACCCGTCACGTTTACATTCGCACAATTGTTCCTCTGCGCCACGACAGGCGTTCCAAAAATATGTTTATTGTAAACGATGTTGAAATTTAGAGAAATATGTGGAAACCAGGACAAACTATTGCACGTGTTGTAGACTCCACATATTTTATTTACGCTTGTTCCTCTTATACTTTATATATCGAGTAAATAATTAAAATTTGGAACAATTATCACTTTTACCGATATAGATTGTGTGACATACACGAGTTTCTTAAACAAATGAAATAATAATTTAATGAAAATATAAATGTAAATATATTTATAAATGTAGAAATAATAATTTATGCATTGATACACTAAGAAATTTTCAAAGCAAAACCATGACAAAATTTGAACCTGCCCCAAGGCAAAACGTTTAAGCTCTGTTGTAAAAACTCCATAGCCTAGCTTTTTTTAAATTCCACATACATACATACATAGTTTCACGCTGTATCCCGCATATAGCAGGGTAGGCAGAGGAAATCTAGTGTTGGGACACTCCGTTCCTCACTTTGCCTTTTTACCAAATCCAGGAAATGAAAAATTCCATTACCTGGAGTGGAAATCAAACCCACAACCTGTCGCATTTACAGTTACACGCTTGTGCCTTTGCGCCAGGACAGGTGTAAAATTTCAAATACACTATAAAGAATATGAATCGAACATTTTAAAAATCCTTGGTATGCAAATAATGCAATACGTAATCTACAATTGGTATAAATTATTTAGCTTCACGATTTATTCCTAGCGAGATACTCAGAGAGATTAAAACACTAATACATCCATATTTCAATTTCACTTAAAAAAAATGAAACATCTAAGAAAAATTATTATTATTGATATAAATTAAATAAAAAAATAAACTATATGTAATTAAATTTAATTATATACAATAACACTTATCGTTTATAATAATAATTATATACCTTTAATGAGGTGACTTATACCTTTATCAACAAATTCCATTTCAGAGAGATAAAAATATTTGTAAAAGTACCGGCAAATAGAATCTTTCTCTCTCTTTCCCATACAAAATAAATCATCCTTTATTAAAGTTAGGAAACTCAATACTATATTCATATCTAAGTAAAGAATTTATAAAGCTAAATACGGAAGCACTTACATCATAACTCGATGTCAGTCTTCGTTACCGTGCGGTCGTAGACACTCGTGAAAATCGCTACGACGTAGCCGCTACGATTACGAACTTTTGAATTAAACCTATAAACTCATAACGCCCGTTATTTTATCGTTACATCCGTTATAACGAAATTTCAATAATTTAACTTAGATTTTTTTTTAAATGAAGTTGAAATATGGATGCATTAGTGATTTATTAATGACATTTATGAAATTGTATCCGAAATTGAAATTATCATAAAGTGATAAACAGTTAATGGGAAAGGAAATGTACAGAAATGTGAGTTGGCACGTGATATTTTTTACGAGGTTGTTCGTGGTTTACGACTTATCCTTTATTATTGATATGTGGTTACTCGTTTCGGTCGTTGTAACATTTCGCCAATGATTTCGTGGGCTTTGCCGATTATACGATTCGCTGTAATAGTTGCGGTTCTCTTTATTTTCATAGTATGGAGATATTCTATATAAATATGTTTTTAGTAAAATGTTAGGTTCTTTTAAGTAATTGATTTGTGTATAGTAAGTTATTTTTGAATTTCATTCATCAATTATTAGTAGTGTAGAACCTACCGTGGGCCCTGGAATTGCGTCTGATAATAAATGCGAGTGATTCTGGGTCCGATTCCCACTCGAGAAAATGATTAGATTTAAAATATTTTTATTTCTTCGCTTTCTTAAGACAAAGTGCAGCGTAGAGCTATATCGCAATATACTATGATATTTGGGTAGACACTAGAGAATAAAGTATCTTGACCATGTCCCAATTGAATCGGTGAGTGTAGAAACAACGTACTCGTAAGTCCGGATTTTCAAATTTTGCAGGAGGGAGAAAAAAGTGTATAACTCTTCCAAATAAGCTAGTTTAAATCGATTACGAATTTTTGCATTTTTTGTGACTTAAGTTGTTTCAGCACTCAGCAATTTAATTGCCTTGGTTCTCCCTGACAAGCCTGCTATGCTGGAAAAACGTGAAACTTATCAAATTCATATGTATATCATTTCATTAAGCTTAAATCTAATTTTAACTCTAACTTTAAAAAGACTATTTAAAAGATGTATTCGAACAGTCTTTTCCTCACAAATGCAAAATTTTCAGTCTTTTTTTTTTAACTTCACGCTATATCCCGCATATAGCGGGGTAGGCAGAGAAAACCTAGTGTTAAGACTCTCCATTCTCTTTCAACATTTCCATTCCCCACTTTACGCCAAATTGAGTTATTGAAGGTAGAGAAATTTTCATAGTAATATTATGAATCCTTTAGTTAATAAGTTCCAAAATTGCTTAGTATTGGTTGCATATAAATGTGTAGGTACTAAATAAAATAAAATGTTATTTTACAATACATTTGTATAAAAATCTTATTAGTAGAATAAAATTATCTTATATAGATTTTGAATTTTAAATTTCTTCTACCCCTTAAATTCATATTTTTAAGTTTCAATTCGTTTAATACCTTTTTTCATTATTTTACAATGAAATGCAACGAATTTAACATGTAATTTAATACTAGAATGACCCAAAAAAAAATATACATACCTACTACTTAATCTTCTTCTACTTAAACACTTTCACTTTCGACCTTAGAGTCAAAATATTAATAAACTTGCTAGTATACAAAATTTCAATTTGTATCAATTTCGGAAAATTCTATCGTAGCTCTCACCTCCCCAAAGAACCTACGTAGTAAGTTGCAGCTTTCTACGCCAAATATTTTAGGCTAAGTATTGTGTGTCAGTCATTCAGCACCGGTCGGTTTTATATACTGATAAAGAATATAAATTATAATGAATTTGACATCTTTTATAATAAATAAAGACATACCCAAGTATTTATTTTAGTTTTCCTTCTGTTTTTTTCAATACTTTTCGATCTTAATCAGTTTCTTTTAACATTACTTAAGTTTATTTCCACAAGTTTTCTCAAAAATCGATTATTACGACTATAAAGTTGGCAATAAATTCGCCAAAACTGTCATGTGGCATCAAGAAGCCAAATATAGCGGCTCAACATTTTTATTGATTACTATTTGTGATGCCAGTACGGTGGGGGACACGCGATACTTTTGTTCACTAACAATTTTTACGTGAAACGCAAGGGGGCCATCAGACATTACAGAAAGAGCAATCGTCATTTAAATAAACCAACCCCACCCTGTTAATCTTTGCGTTCGAAGTATTTGTGAGGAGTTAGTTTTTTTTTGTGTAATGACATTTTTTTTATTTATTACTAGAGACTTTAAATTTTTTATGGAAAATTGTGGAATGGAATGTATTTTGATATTTTTTTAACTTCACGCTGTATCTCACATATAGCAGGGTGGGCAGAGGGAACCTGAGAACCTAGTGTTAAGACACTCCGTTCTCTTACAACAATTCCGTTCCCCACTTTCCGCCAAATTTTTTTTTTTACTTTTTTAAACTTTTTAGTAGTTTCTTTTAGTCTTTTTACCCCGATTTCAAAAAAGGAAGTGCTCAATTCCACTGTTTAAAAATACAGTGGAATAACAATATGTATTACTTTTACTGTATAACTTTTTACTGGATGAACCATTTTTGATGCTTCTTTTCTATATGATAGCTAATGCTATAAATGTGGTCTTATTTAAATTAAGCTAAGATAGTAGTAATAGTTTTTGAGTTATACGTAATATTTACGCATTTGCGTTTTAATTGAAGTCGGTTTTTTTGTTGTTGTTAAAATTATGTGTAATGAATGAATGGTCTTCTTAATTTTAACTAAAGGTTTGGTTTTTTATTTTTTCAGGAACATTGTCGATTACAATGCCGTAGTCTGATAATTTTCTTTTATTTTAATTTGAAAGGAACTCTTACTAGACGAGTCGATATTTTTCAAATAACACAAAACTTATCTTAATATTAATTATTTATTCTACGATTGTAATCATGTTCGAAGAAAACGCTTAAATTAATACGTTAACGAACTTTCGTGTACTTAACTGATATCATCAATAATATAGTCGAGTACAACTCGATTGTGATAAACGTTCCCAACAAAAGCACAATGACTTTTGGCTGAACAATATTTTTAAAGAAACCAAAAATGGAAACGCCTGTTGTGGCGCAGCGGCACAAGCTTGCGACTGTAACCACTCCAGGAAATGAAGTATTTTCATTTTCTGGGTTTGGTAACAAGGCAAAGCGCGGCGTTGAGTTCCGCCACTCAACACGCAATGCCTCAAAAATATATTCTCGCCTAAAGACAATAACTTTCTCCAATCCAACGGTGAACGAATGTCTTGATATTTCACTCACTCACTTTCGTTGGTTCACTCTGTGTACCCTGCCTTGCGGGATAAAGTATGAATCTTTCGTTTTCCATCTTTTTTTTAACTTCACGCTGTATCCCGCATATAGCGGGGTAGGCAGAGGGAACCAGAGAACCTAGTGTTAAGTCACTCCATTCTCTTTCAACATTTCTGTTCCCCACTTTCCGTCAAATTGAGGCATTGCGTTGAGTGACTCAACGCCGCGCTTTGTCTTGTTACCAAACCCAAGAAATGAAAATACTAAATTTTACATTTCCTGGAGTGGGAATCGAACTCACAACCTGTCGCGTTTACAGTCGCACGCTTGTGCCTCTGCGCCACGAACCTTTGTAACCTAATATATTCGTAAAGAATATTTTTACTTAACAATAAATCAATGTTGCAAACTGCAGTTTGCCTTTAAAGTACTTTAGGCAGTAATCTGACAGCAAAAATGTTAATGTTTGTGTAGCGGAGTCGGCCGTCATTCGGTTATAAAGACGACAGTGACACGCACGGTCGCATGGAACTGTAAATATTTGTTTTGTTATGTACGTATTTATTTTATATTTTATTTAAGTGTACTAGAAAATTTTGTATTTATTATATTATCGAATGAATTAGTTGAAATTATTAAAATGATGAAAGTGGGGAATTGAGTGTCTTAACACTAGGTTCTCGGGTTCCCACTGCCTAACCTGCTATGTGCGGGTTACAGCGTGAAGCTAAAAAATAAATAAAATTAACAATTTGTTATTTTTAATCCTCAAGAACGGAGGAGAATTTCAATTCGATTATATTTTTTTGCAATGTTATGTTACGACATAACTTTTTACAGGGTGAACCAATTTTGATGATTCTAGTGCTTCTGATGTGGACCTATTTAATTATCATTAAGATCTGAGCTGTTTTTGAGTAATTTGTATTAATTTTATTTTCTGCTCCGCTTTTTAATTAAAATCGGTTTTCTTTCTTTATTAAAATTTCAGTTCTTTATTTTTGAACTAAGCGTTTATCATTTATGTTGATTTTAAATATGTATTAGGCAAAGCGCGGCGTTGAGTTCCGCCACTCAGCACGCAATGTCTCAATTCGGCGGAAAGTGAGGAACGGAGTGTCATAACACTAGGTTCCCTCTGTCTACCCTGCTATATGCGGGATATAGCGTGAAGCTATGTATGGATGTATGTTAATATTCTTAACTTGTTATTGCTTATATATTGGAACAAAAAAAAAAAAAGAGAGAAAAATAAGGAAAATTTATATTCACTTTTACATTTACTTTTTTACGTATATTTTGTTATTTATAATTTTGAAAAATTACTTAATGCTCCGATTTTTTTCTCCACTTTAATTGCTGCTGGCTGAAAAGCTGAAAATTTGAAGACAAGTTTGTAGACTCAAGTTCTTTCCTTTTCTAACTAGACCATGGATATAAAATTTATAAATATATCCGCGTTATTATGTTAACAAAAAATATATATTATATTAATAATAAATAAAAGTATCACTCCAGGAAATGTAAAATTTAGTATTTTCATTTCTTGAGTTTGGTAACAAGGCAAAGCGCGGCGTTGAGTTCTGCCAGTCAACACGCAATGCCTCAATTCGGCGGAAAGTGGGGAACAGAATTGTTGAAAGAAAATGGAGTGTCTTAACACTAGGTTCTCTGGTTCCCTCTGCCTACCCTGCTATATGCGGAATACAGCGTGAAGTTAAAAAAAAATAAAGAAATGAAAATAAAGAGTTGAAACTGCAGTTATAATATTATATAATATACTTTATACTTTATAGTTTTAAACCAAATTAAATTATTAAAATAATAAATAGTAAATAAATAGACGAAGTTTCCTTTAAAATATTATGAAACATTCATTCACTTGTCCTCAGCTCTGTCATTTACGATAGAACGGTAATTATAGAGTAACCGTGGGAAGAATAAGCTGTACAGTTGATCCAAGTATAAAGCTTTTAAGTTACATGAAATATTTACTATTATTTGACTTACAATCTCTAAAAAGATATATAGCACTTCGAAATATAGAACGTCTATCGTGGCGCAAAGGCACAAGCGTGCGACTGTAAGTGCGACAGGTTGTGGGTTCGATTCCCACTACAGGAAATGTTAAGTTTATTATTTTCATTTCCTGGGTTTGGTAGCAAGGCAGAGCGTGGCGTTGAGTTCCGCCACTCAGCACGCAATACCTCAATTCGGCGGAAAGTGGGGAACGGAGTGTCTTAACACTAGATTCCCTCTGCCCAACCTGCTATTTGCGGGATACAGCGTGAAGCGATGTAAACATATTATTCCGTTTCAATTTTCATTTACCGGAAACGGAGGACGGAATGTTTTGACATTAGGTTCCTTCTGACTACCCTACTATGCGGGATAATGCGAGAAGCTGCTGAGAAATTGAATTATGAATTATATTAAATTATTGAAAAATAACTAATTTTTAATTAATTACCTGAAAACTGCATCATATTTTGCTTAAACAGGGATATTTTTTTACGAAAATGTGAGCTTTTTTTTCATCATATGAAATACTAGATATTTATCAATATTTCAAGAACAAATTACACTATATCTTTGGAAAATAACGCCTGTCGTGACGCAGAGGCACAAGCGTACGACTGTAAACGTGACAGGTTGTGGATTCGATTCCCACTCCAGGAAATGGAATTTTTCATTTCCTGGGTTTGCTTACAAGGCAAAGCGCGGCGTTGAGTACCGCCACTCCGCACCCAATACCTCAATTCGGCGGAAAGTGGGGAACGGAGTGTCTTAACACTAGGTTCTCTCTGCCTACCCTGCTATATGCGGGATACAGCGTGAAGCTATGTATGTAATGTATGTTTGACAAATTATTGCTTATATATAGTTACGTAAAATTCTTCTAGATCCGTTCAATAAGTTTTGCGTGAAAAAGTAATAAATGAAGTCACAAGTGATAAAACTTATATGCGAATCGATTTACTCCTGTCACTTGCACCGTCCTTTATATCGTAAATTATGAAAAATATTAATAACTCTAGTAGAGTCCTTTGTCATTTCACAAATTTCATAATGAAAATGTGTACTTAATGGATTTTTTATTTTTACTTGCTTTTTTTAATACGCTTTTTTAATTGAACTGTGTCTATCGGTATATAAATTTATTTAAGAAAATCTTACAACGCTATTTTATAATAATTCTTATCTTTTTTTTTAGCTTCACGCTGTATCCCGCACATATCAGGGTAGACAGAGGGAACTATAGAACCTAGTGTAACACTCTATTCTCTTTTAACATTCCCGTTCCCCACTTTCCGCAGATTTATTAAGGCATTGCGTGCTGAGTGGCGGAACTCAACGCCGCGCTTTGCCTTAATTCACTTCTTGATATCTGATTCGATAATAATACAATATTTTCATAGTATCAACCTGATATCTTTATCAATACGTCCAGGATGATGAGAAAGTATTTTACCGTGATATTTTTTTACTTAAAAGTAGTACCAATATAGAACTCGGGATTTTTTCTCCACAGAATACCGGTACTCAAAATTATTCAAATTTAACATGTATCGTTCACACTTTTGTATTTTTGTACTGATTGTCTCTACCAGATATAAAAATATTTATTTTACGCTAATACTCTTATACCTAGTACCTATATAGTTGAAAAAAATGATGTTAGAAATAGAAATTTTGTAGATTATGTATGAGAACCCCCTGGAGGTTAATGACTATGGTAAAACAAGTTTGCAGAGACCATAGCGTTTTGCGCTCTGTTCCCTGCAACTACCCCCTTCGACATAAAGCATAAAGCTTAGTAAGTAAATAAATTTAGTAAATTTAAGATTTTTATTATTTTTGTTGGCAGGTTTAGTATTTAAAAATGTTATATTGTAACGACAACAATGGACCGCCGACGTCGTGTCACTATCTCCCCTTCAACTCCTAGGAGCAGGGCCATGGATAAATATGAACAATTGGCTGTTGTAAGTATGATTAGTTATAATATCTTTTTTCTTCAGCAGCAGAACTTAACATCACGCCTTGTTTTACCAAAGCAGAAGATAAATTTAATTTAAATATATAATCATTCTTCTGATTTGACGTCAAACCCAGAACCAATGAATTATAGTTCCACTGCGCTACCAGAAAACCAAATCATGATATAGTTATCAGTCATAACTACTGTGCCACGGTAGTGTTTCTTTACTAACAGAATAAGTTATACAATTATTATTTTTTTAATTATAAATTTAAAAATTGAACCTAAATAACCTAAACCTAGTTTGAATCAATGTTATATGAGTTAAAAGTTATACGAAACAATATTTTAAATTAAAGTGTATTTCAATTGTTCAGTTTATGGATGTTTAACGTGATGAAAAACGGAGTGTCTTAACACTAGGTCCTCTCTATGTATCCAGCTATGCCTGAAAGAAGCTGAAAAAATTCAATGTTTTTAGGTAGGCGAGGGGTCGTATGGGGTGGTATTAAAATGTCGGCGTCGGGACACCGGACAACTTGTCGCCATAAAGAAGTTCCTCGAAACTGAAGACGATGCTGCTGTTAGAAAGATGGCACTTAGAGAGATAAGAATGTTAAAGGTTTGTTGTTATGTTTAACGATATCTAATAGATGTTTATTAATTATATATGTTACTGAAAAAGCTTGTACGGACAATTTTTCATATAACATTTAAAATCCCAACACATGGTACGCGTAATATTTATTTTAATAATTTCATGTATTTCTAATGAAATAAAAAAAAAAATTAGCTATCTACGAATGGAACGGAACGGAATTGTTGAAAGAGAATGGAGTGTCTTAACACTAGGTTCTCTGGTTCCCTCTGCCTACATTGCTATATGCGAGATACAGCGTGAAGATAAAAGAAATTGCTATCTAAACATCTTTTACATATAAACTTTAATTATACCAAATTTTATACTCCTCTATGAGCATAATTTTCCTACACAAATATAAACGGGGTCGATAGTTTCTCCTTGTTGACACAAATATTGAACCAGTTGAGATTTGTTATAGTCAAATGAAGCACTTATTTTTAATAAATTCATAATATTTATATTATAGTGAATATTTATACAGCTATAGCATATTTCAATTACTTATAAATACTTATAAAAAACTGTTTATGCAGTTTATTTTAGTATATTTGTATGTATTTATATGTGTGCATATGTATAATAAGTTTACATATATTTATTTCCTATATTAAGAAGGTCGGTTGGTAGAGAATGCTAGTTAGCGTCGTCGGTAGCGTAAGCTCGCCTTGTGTACATCTTTATTTTAATTGTATAATAAAGAATTTATAAATAAATAGTACGTAAAATAAAACATGTTAATATAGTAAATATAAAATTGTAATTTGTTGTAAAAGAAAGAATATGAAATAAAAAATACCACATGTGGTTAATCCGGAAATAATTGTTTGATTTAAAATGAATAAAAATTGCTAATCTCAAATATCTTATTATAAACATCATTCTAGAAACTACGCCATGATCATTTAGTGAACATGATCGAAGTGTTTCGTCGTAAGCGTCGTTTCTACCTGGTATTTGAATATCTGCACCACACTTTACTTGATGAGCTCGAGGCGTCGCCCGGTGGGTTGGGAGAAGACACTGCTAAGAAACACCTATACCAACTTTTGAAAGGCATCGATTATTGTCATCAAAATTCTGTAAGTATTTTGTTTTCATTAGTCTGTTAACTTAGTTTTCACTTGTAGTGTCCATAATTTTTGTGTCTTTATACTATTTATTTCTATCTACTAGTTCGGCTTTGTTCACTCGTAAAATACCCATTACATTAGCTATCTGTATATAACTTTATATGAAAATTATGTGAAACACATGATATTGTATATAATATTCATTAATTATATTTTTGTATTTCTAAAACATTACTATGAAAACTATTCAGTTTCTGCACTTCTTATAACACACTGCAAATTAGTCCAAATTTCAAATTTCATATTCTTTTGATTTCTTCGTCTGCATTATTTTCGTTAAAAGGGCTTTAAAATCTTTCTTTCACGTAATATATTATAGATATCGTAACTACTGTTAACTTTACGTCTAACGTCAATTTTCGATATTTTCATACAAAACTACAAAAACGTCAAGCTAATAGAAAGTTACATACAACATAGAAAGTTCCTTATTTCCTGTTTTCATAGCGTCTTCATTAAATATATTATTTCAGATTATCCATCGTGATGTAAAACCAGAAAATGTTCTAGTTTCAAATAATGGTATAGTTAAACTATGTGATCTTGGTTTTGCGAGAGCCCTAGCGGCGCCCGGCGAGCCTTATACGGAATACGTTGCTACCAGATGGTATAGAGCACCTGAATTACTGGTCGCTGAACATAGGTAATTTTAAATGTTTATTAGCAATATAAAGCCTGTCGTGGCGCAGAGGCACAAGCGTGCGACTGAAACCCGACAGGTTGTGGGTTTGATTCCCACTCCAGAAAATGGAATTTTTCATTTCCAAGGTTTGGTAACAAGGCAAAGCGCGGCGTTGAAATCTAACTCACTAAGCATTAATACAACAACAACAAGCAACTATTAATAGCAAAGCTTTAAATTGCGCCATTCTATTCACGATATTTCTAAAACGATCGTAAAGCGGAGAGGAAAAGGATTATTACTTTACCTGGATAATTTTAGCTAAGGAACATTCAACTCAAATAGAAATTATTGATATTGATATTTTTGACAATTGTTTATAATTAATAAACTTATTTATAATATGTAAACAAAAAAATATATTGAATATTTTTTTCGTTATCTATTATTTTATTTCTTCTGGTTGTATTTTTAATTTACTAATTTCTTTTTATAATACTATAATCGTGTAACTGTAAACACGACACATTGTGGGTTCGATTTCCCACTTAAGGAAATGAAAATATTCATATTTTAATTCAATTTTTATTTCCTCGGTCTGGTAACAAGCCAAGGCGCGGCGTTGAGTACCGCCACTCAGCACGCAATGCCTCAATTCGACGGAAAATGAGGAACGTAAATGTTAAAAAGATATCGGAGTGTCTTAATAGTGTTAAGACACTCCGATATCTTCTCCTCTGGTCCTCTGGTTCCATCTACTCTGCTATGTGACACATGCTATGCTATGTGTGTATACAGCGTGAAGCTAAAAAAAAATGAATAAAGTACTATAACCGTACTCATGTGACAAACCAATAAATAAATGAACTCTAATGAAATTATATGAAATAATGCATTGTAGATACGGTCCAGAAGTAGATATATGGGCAATCGGATGTCTGTTCGCGGAAATGCTAACCGGTGATCCGCTGTTTCCCGGAGATTCCGATATTGATCAACTTGCGTTAATTATTAAAACAGTGGGTAAGTTACCTTTTTATCCGTAGATGTACGTATTGCTTTAGTAACAGGTATAATATGTGTATGTCTCTTTTTAAAAGTTTATGTTGTAGTGTGAGTATTATCTATAAGAAAGTAGGCTTTCTAATTCATCTTCTCCATATATACTTTAATTGTGGTAATTTTGGTGCTCTTGCGTCGGTAATTATATGGATAACATAATAATTATTGGTTAGGTTAGACGAACTGTCTCATTCAATTAAGTTAATCACTAAATAAAGCCTATAAAATAAGAGCATATGATATATAACTAACTTAAAAAAAACATATAGAAATAAATTATAATGTGTAAACTTTATTGCCAGAACTAAAAAAAAGTATTTATTGCAAATTAAATAAAATAATTTGAAATTTATTTTATTTACAATTAAGACATATACGCTTATAGTAAATAACTCGAAAACATATGACCAGGTAAGCTAGCACCCCGACACCAACAAGTAGTGTCCCGTCTCTCCGGCGGCGCTGCTCTAGCGGCTGGCGGCGCTCGCACCACTCTACCCGGAGCAGCTCACGCGAAGGAGTTACTTGCCGCGTGTCTAAGAACTGAGCCTAGAGCGAGACCGACAGCATCGACATTATTGAGACATAAGTAATTGACACTTAGAGTTTTTGTAATTTGTATCAAAGTATATCAGTAATAGAGATAAGCAGAGAAAATCCTAGTGTTAAGATGAGCCGTCCTCCTCTTTCTTTAAGTCGAGACATTGCATGTTGGGTGGCGGAACTCAACGCCGCGCTTTGTCTTACCAAAACGAAGAATTAAACCAGGTAAGCTAACACTCTGACACGAATAAGTAGCGTTTCGTCTCTCTGGCAGGTTGCACCACACTTTAGAAGAATTACTTGCAGCGTGTCTTAGAACCGAGCCTACAGCGAAACCGACAGTAGACACTATTAGACAAGTAATTGGCACTGTCTTTTTTACAGGTTGTTTAATAATTTGCCAGTATTTTGTTATAATATAGTGAGAACAATTTCGCAGTATTTCGTGCGGTTGGGAGCCGTTCTTCCGTTGCAGGTAGAGAATGCTCAGAGCACTGCTTGGGACTAGTATAGCCAAGTGTAAGCTTTAAGAAGTCCTTTAAAATAATTAAATCCAAGCTCCCCTCTCTACTTAATAAAATTTGAATAAATCCTACTAACGGTGTCTTAAAAATGAGTGCTACAAATTAACTGATGACTGAAAAAGACCAATTTAACAGTGAGTTTTTATAATTTGATTATAATTAGTAAATATATTGGCGCAGAGGCACAAGCGTGCGACTGTAAACGCAACAGGTTGTGGGTTAGATTCCCAATCCAGGAAATGTAAAATTTAATATTTTCCTTTCTTGGGTTTGGTAACAAGGCAAAGCGCGGCGTTGAGTTCCGCCACTCAACACGTAATGTCTCAATTCGGCGGAAAGTGGGGAACGGAAATGTTGAAAGAGAATGGAATGTCTTAACACTAGGTTCTCAGGTTCCCTCTGCCTACCCCACTATATGCGGGATACAGCGTGAAGTTAAAAAAATAATATTAGAATTATGTAGTGCAATCTTTGTAGGTAATAACTCAAAAGTGTATTGTACTTATTACAGGTACTTTGTTGCTGATGGTTTTGCGGAAAGTTTTAATGCAGAGCTAAGGAAGAAATTGGGCAAAGAAATAACAGTAAGTGTTATATAAGATATTTAGTTGCATATAACAATCAGTATAATATGTACGTATATCGTATCTTATAACTGTAAGAAGTAACGTATACATACATTAGAGTACTTGTAGTATTCATTTTGAAGTTTTTTTTTAAATGTTGAAAATAGCCTTCTCAAGAAGTACGTCCAAAAATCGATAGTATTTATTTCACACGATGTATATATATTTTTTCAATTTAACTAAGAAATACGTTACTTGCAAAGATTTCATATAATAAATAACCGATATTTTTAGACTAGAAATATAAATGTATTTTTATCTATTATGTTTACTTTATTTTCAAAACGCAGTCGCCCCCACCGCAAACAACAGCGCGCGTCCCCGGAAAACCTCGGCAACAATGGACACTAAACATTATATCTGTATGTTTAATTTTTTTTTTTTCATATAATAAATAACCGAACCGTTGGCTGTGAAGTTGTGGGTTCCATCCTCACTTGAATGTGCGTTTATTTTTAAGTTATTTTGAAGTCCTCGCTCTGCGGCGTTGAATTCCGCCATTTCACACCCAATGTCACGAAATTGGACATTAATAATTATTAAATCAAGATACTTCATAAAAATGAGCTTTTTCAATTGATCGACTTATTCACACCTGACACTGATTTATTTCCATTGTTTTTTCTTCTGTTATTAAAGTTGCAATACTAAGAAAAATAATATATATTTAACGAATAGGATCAGAGCAGATCTCGTACAAGCAGTACGGCGGGAGAATCGCTGATAGATTACAACTATACACCCTGTAAGTAACATTTGTAAATATATCATTAAGCTTATTTAAGACGAAGTGAACATACAGTGATTGGGGTTCGATATATTCCATATAGTGTGATTAAATATCGGAGTGTCTTGACACTAGGTGCCCCCTGACCATCTATGCTATGGAAAATGAGTTCGATTTAAACCCAGGGAATTCATAATATTTTAATTATTTTAATTTTTGAGTTCCGTCACTTAACACGCAATGTTTAGAATTCAGGTGGAAATTGGAGAACGGAGTTTGTTGGGGACAGCGGTTGAATAAAAGATGGACTGTATTGACTTATATATTTTTTCTAATTTAGCATAATTGAGACTGCCACTGCGACTGTCGCGATGGCCGCTCGGTTCCTTTCCCTTCACTAGGCCTTGAACTAGCGATGCAACTCAATAGAGTTTTATTCTAGGTTCTCTCTGACTATTTTGCCAAGCGGAAAGAGGCATGCAGCTGTTTAAAAAATGTTATATAGGAAAAAAAGATAGTTTTCTTTTCTTAAAGCGATTTTTTGATTATTTTATTTTACTTTACTATCTCCTAATTAATGAACTTTTAGCCACTGAAGCTCAAATGGAGACTGCAGCGACTGATAAGAAAACATCACAGCAACAAGAAGTTGATGAGGTATTTTCTCCATAATAATTAATAATTTACTAAAGAATCGAAGTAAATATATGTATGCTATAAGATACTAAACTTAATTTAAATATATTAAATAATATATTTCTTAATTTTTTACACACTTCGGTTTAAAAAAATAAATTTATGTAGCAACGGTAAACCAAACAAACCGCTCGGGAGCGCACTTTGACATATTTTTCAACTATCTAGACAAATTTCATTATTTATAAAGAGTATTTTAATATTATATCTTTAAAAAAAAACAAAAAAAGAAAAATCCTTGAGTACATCTCTGGTCTTTTTATAGTAGGCGTTGCCTGGAAGAGATCGCCCACGGTGAAAAGCCCACTTTTACACCAAAATTGTACTCCCCTTTTTTGTGAACATAGTTATTTATTATTGGTATATTAAATAAATAAATATAATAAAATATTTAAGACAAGCAGACTTCGACCCCTGCTCGCTTCGTTTGCAACCTCTGCTTGTAACCAAATCAAAAAATTATAACGTTCGGTTAACGTACGATTTTTTAAATAATTCTGTTAATAGCTTCGCACACTATATATAATTTAGTATACATATGTTATAATTAGTATAATATTATAATACAGAAAAAATAGTAACGGCGACATTTAAAGGTAGAAGGAGAGAAAAGGAATGTTTTATTATTAAGAAGAATTTAGTAATTTAAATAAACTTTAATATATAATTATTATAAAATATAATTCAATTAAATAATGAATACTTTTCAGATACCGTCCAGTACGAGTACAGCAGTGCCAAGCACAATGGGTGATACAATAGCGGGTAACATTACGAATGGACCTCTAAAGCCGTCTCTGCCGCGGTCGCTAGCGAGAGCGATAGATGAAACGTTTCAGAGTTTCCCAGTACCCGTTAATTCTTATCCACGCACACCGTATATTAAAAAGTAAGTTAGTTTTTTTGTATGTTGAATGTGATATTTTTGTATTTTTTTATTCTATTATATATATGGCGAACGGAAAGGAGTGTTTTACACTAGGTTCTCAGGTTTCCTCTGCCTACACTTCTATATACGGGATACAGCGTGAAACTAATATATGTATTATGATAATTTGGTTAAAATTGATTTTGATTTGTTGATATTAATTATTTATTTATACCTTCAATGACTGCTCAGTCGATTTTGATTCCGTGATAGTTTCCTTTAGAACTCAGATTTCAAAAATTTTTTTTTATAGCCCATTTGAATAAAATAATTATACAAATAGGCTATTTTAGTCTTTCCTTATATATACTCGTAAATTTAATATTTTGATTTTGATGATTTCAATTTGTGTTATTAGAAATATGTTTTTTAACTAAACAAGCTTTTATGGTTTAACTAGTATTGATAATAGATCATTTAAAAATATATTACTTAAAAAAATATTTAAAAAAAAACAATTGGATTTTAATGGATAACAAATCCATGAAATTCAATTTATTTTTCTTTCCTTTCAATTTTCTGCAGGGTTAACAACAAGATTGTGATGGAAGATGAACTTTTGCGCGGTCGAGCGCTAGCTAAGAAGGCCACAAAGAAAATGACACCTGATTTTTCGTTACCGTACGTGCCTGGAGGTAAATAGAATTGACTTGAAATAAATAGCCTGATATTCAATATTATGTTACATTTGACTAAATATGAATGAATATATAATATAATGTGGGTTCGATTCCCACTCCAGGAAAAATACAGTTTACTATTTTCATTTCCTGGGTTTGGTAACAAGGCAAAACGCCACGTTGAGTTCCGCCACTATGCACGCAATACCCAATTCGGCTTAAAATGAGGAACGCATTTGTTGAAAGAGAAAGGAGTGTCTTAACACTAGGTTCTCAGGTTGACTCTGCTTACCCTGCTATATGCGGGAAACAGCGTGAAGCTAATAAATATAAAACGTATTACTAAATTACTGAGAGACAACATACAGGCGAAAATACTGCCCATAAAAAGCTGAAGTTTGACATGTAGGCCTCTTGAGAAGTGTAACGCTACTAAGAGGTATTCGCGAAATTTCTATGATTAGGAAACAACATGCTAACGGAAGTTGTGGGGAGTAAGGGAGGGTTAAAAAAGGAATAACGGGAAAAATAGTAACTTGCAAGCGAAGTTGCGTGCTCGTTTCTAATCTCGTTTAAAATATTCTTTATTTTATTAATCTTATTATATCTTAAATTACAAAAATTATAAATAGATTTTTTTATAAACATAAATATAAATTGTACCAATCAAAATATAATATATATCATAAAAATTATTATAATAAAATATTTTATTTGGAAAGTGGGGAAGGGAATTGTTGTAAGAGAACGGAGTGTTTTAACACTATGTTCTCAGGTTCCCTCTGTTTACCCTACTATATGCGGGATACAGCGTGAAGTTAAAAAAGAAAAAAATTACATATTTTATCATTAAATTAAATTAAATCTTTGAAAATTTTACATTTATATATCTCTCATTCAGATTGCTTTGTCTTTCTGCACTACTTACTATTTTTACGTTTTTTTTTAAACGTCAAAAATTGAAAACATGTTGTAATTTTTTTATTTCAGCTAGCAATAGCCCCATAAAGAAAGCTAAAAAGCCACCCATCTACAACACTACGGTGAAATCACATGACGTTTGGAATAACAATGTAAGTTATATTTATTGATTTTTTCTTTCATATTACCTGTTGTTTTATTTTCTAACGTGGGGATTTTTATTTTGTAGGCAATCGATTGGTTCTGGGTTTAATACTTAATAACTCGATACTGGAGTTCTTCGATTTGTTAGAATAAGCTATATTTTTAATATTTTTCCAGAGCATTTTATTATTTTTCTTTAATTCTCTTTCATATTTTCTTTTTAATATTTTTATTAGATTATTGCAATGATTTCGGTATCTAAAATATGTAATTTTCAATATGTCATTATGGGGATCTTTCTTCAGATTTTTTTGTAGTTCATTACGGTTTTTTATACAACGTAGTATGCCAGCGGCGATCCAAGGTTTAATTATGCGTTTACTACACGGAATTTTAAAAGTGGTAGTATTTTTGGTTATTGATTCCATCAGCTTATTTATTAAAAGATTAGTTAGTGCTTCCGGGTCATTGCAGAAAAGTAAGTCTGCTAGATTATTTTCTAGTAGGTATTTATGTGCTTGCTCATAATCAATAAAGGACCTAGTTTTATGAATGGTATGGGCGGTTTTAGATCTACTTAAAATTAATAGAGTAGTGTAATGATCCGTTATACTAGTGTGTAAAATGGCAATAGATGCAGATATATTTTGTTTATTTATTTTTAGCATAAAGTGGTCTAAACATGTTTTGTCTCTGGTCGGTAGTGAATGCCCTGGCAATATTCCGTGCAGCGCTAGCATATTGAGATAATTCATTCTGCTTGCAGCCTCATAAGATGATTCTACATCCCTATTCTTAATGTTTATATTAATATCACCAGCTATAACTATATTTTTTTGGTTCTTTAGGATGTCTAGATGAGCGCTAAGGGAATTTATAAAGTTATCAGTATTCAAATTTGAGGGAGATCGATATATACACAAGATAGTTTTATTTAATACACTTAGTTGTAGACAGGACGCCTGTGATAAATTTATTTCTTTAACAGAACATTTTAAATTTTTTCTTACATATACTGTAACTCAATCATTTTGGTTTAGGTGGAGTGTTGTATTATAGGAGTTATAGCTATTGATTTGCGGAATAGGTTTATTAGGACTTAATCTACATTCAGTTAAAATTATCACATCAGGCTCGAATTTTAACGTAGATAGTAGCACTACAAAATCGTCAAAATTACATGAAATGCTCCTAATATTTTGAGAAATAATGGTAAGGTCATCTCTTTTTATTTGTATATGTTTTGAGAGTTCTGAGGAATCGCATTCTATCGCCCGTGCTATTTCAATATTTTCAATTTCTTTAACAGTTTGCATTGACTCACCCATTAGGCATAGTTGTAATTAGAAAAGATGTGCTATCTAGCAGTGCTTCTATAAGAATATATAACTTTTCATAAAACAAGGTCATTAAGGCTCGGGTAATTATACAAAATAAGATTATTTTATAAGTAAATGACAAAATACAATTCTTAATATGATTCTGAGACATTAATATATGAGTAAGTAAAAGAGTATGAAAGTAACTACCAGATAAGTAGTGGGTATGTGAGTTGTGTTTGTGAGTATAACTCTTGTAAGTGTAAGAGTCTGAATAATTTAACGTGTGTTAACTATAACTATAACTATCTATAATGAAATTACAAAATAATATCAGCGTAGTATATGCATGCAGTGAATACAAAAATATTAAAACATAAAAAACTAAGAAAATTCTACAAGCTAAGTAATGAATGCATATTTTGAAACATACTGAAACTAGTCATTTGTTCATTTTCAGTTGTTTGTATTTGTTGCTCATTTCTTATTATTATTGACGGCGATAGTTCATCCTTTTTCAATAGAACTTTACCATAGGCAGTCCAACAAAATTTATAAGCACCAGACTTGGTTAAATCGCTTGCAAGAAAAAATAGACGCGAGGCCTTTGAAGTCAAATGCTCCGAGAGAAAAATGGGTGTATCTTCTAGAGATTTGAAACCTAGATGTTTGCAGCATAACTTATATTTGTGTTTAATATTAAAAGTCTTAACCATTTTCATAAATTCAGAGTTAATTATCGTCGAGCGAGTTTCCACAATTATAGGTGTATACAGTTTCCCATTGAGTTTCCTACGAACTCTATATATATCTTTTATATCATGTTTAGTGACCGAGCATTCTATATTCTTAGAGAGACATAAAACCATATTTAATAGGTCCTCTTTAGTTTTACCGGTTTTCCGAGGTACATTTTTTATGACAAAGTTCGACTTCTGGCCACCGATTTGCATCGCTTCGATCTTATCTTCAAGTATCTTTATATAATTTTGGTCTTTTTTCGCCTGGCCCTCCAATTTATCTATCTTTATTTTAAGATCTTCATTTTGAGCAGTGAGAAAGCAATGGAACTCTCAATACTTATGTTAGATTGCTGGATTTCTTTCAAGGTGGTGGTCATACTTTGAATCTCTCTTTCTTGTGTGAGAGAAAAGACACTAAACATTTTTCTTATCTCCTCCTAAAACTGTTCAAGTTGTTTTATAATTGATTCATCAATTTGATCAATGCTTCGTTTAGCCCTTTGAAATACATAACTTGGAGGAGTATTCATTCCCTCTTGGTTTAGGTCGATTTCTGAGAGAGACTTGTTCATGTACGACTCCATATGTACCAGGTTAACAGTAGCGTAAGGATATGTCAATGTTAGGTACTCACAGGGAAGTAGCAAAGCGTCCGCTCACAAGGTGAGGCTACTGCAGAAGTGAAAGGCAGATGATACACAAGGACACAAAACGGAGTCGGCTACTGTGACCAAAGTATCAGGCTAATTGCAGCTTTTCGATCACCTCCTTAAAACTTATGCACTCCTAATCTATCAACTTATTTATTTTGCCGAAAACTATTTGATTTTATTAGAAAATAAATTATTAACAGAAATGACAACACTTTTGACAATTAGTTAAATTAAGTTAAAATTTCACGAGTAATTTATGAGTGTTTCATAATAAATGTATTTTAGTGATATTTTGTTTGAAGTTCCCACTCCAAGAAATGGAATTTTTAATTTCCTGGGTTTGGTAACAAGGTAAAGTACGGCGCTGAGTTCCGCTAATCAGCACGCAATGCCTCAATTCGGCTGAAAGTGGGGAACGGAGTGTTTTAACACTAGGTTCCCTCTGCCTACCCTGCTATATGCGGGATACAGCGTGAAGCTATGATGTATGTATTTATGTATATTTTTTTGTATAAAAGTATTAATATTTTGTTTATTTCACAGATAACACCAAACTCGAGGACGCCAACAAATCTACCATACATGTGACTATACGGACACGGCTTGTGGAAAGCCAGCCATTATTAAATTTATTGTTTATTTATTATTAATTTTATTTAGTGTTAAAAAAGAAAAATGTTTAATAATTTAAATTTATTAGTGACGAGTTAAGATGTTTTTATGATAGTGTTGGGACATTGTGATTTTGAGAACTTAAATTGTGGTTATTAATGATTAAAAGTAATTAGAAATAGCTTTATAGAAAACCAAGAGGTAATGTATATTAAAATTATATAATTATAAATGATGTAGATGACATTAATTTATATTATTTTGAGTATTTTTTTTTATATATTTTTTAATGTCACTTCATATATTTAGGACGAAGATTTTATGTTAGCGGACATGTTTAAAAAAAATAATGACATATGGCTTTTGGTCTAAAATTAAAAAGTAAGAATCATAGATAAAATTATTAATTTAAAAAATAATGTCAAATTAATATAATATGTAATTTAATATCTATTTATTATATTTATTAGTTAATAATTTAAAAAAGTAAATTTGGAAAGTGTAATTAGCGAGTTTAGATGAGTTTTACGCGAGTAGTGATTTTATATGTGACGTTTGTAAATATTGTATGTACAGTTTGATATTTGAATACACTCGGCATTAAATTATTTATACTGATTATTTAATGTTTTTTATTAATGCGGAAATGGAAGAAAACGAAGAATATTATAGAAAATTTTTTTAGATCTTTAAGATGTCAGTGCTTTTTTTTGCAATTTTATGCCCAATATTTTCCTGGCGACCTTTTTCTTAGCTCTCCACCTTTCTTAATCTTGTTTTATTGCTAACTCAATTACAATTTTAAGTCCACATTTTCCTGGCGACCCCTTTTTTTTTATTCTCGTACTTGTACTTTGAAAAGTTTGGCAAGCTGGTGGGAACCGTTAGTTACGACCTTTCTTGATACAAAACGGTGCTTTTAGCCGTCTCAGGGAGCGCCGCGGCCCCCTGTGCCTTGCACACCCTGCAATATAAGGGTTAAGCCGCCCCTAGTCTTAACACTAGGTTCTCGAGTTCCCTCTGCCTACCCTTCTGTCTGCTATATGCGGGATACAGCGTGAAGCTAAAAAAATATTTTTATTTTACCTTTTTTTTCATGAAAATTATATTTAATTAAAAAAGTAAAGGTGATTTTTTGACCAAATTGAAAAAAGGAGAGGTTCTCAATTCGATTGTATTTGTACAAAACAAATTACTGCATAACTTTTATTGAGTTAACCAATATTGATAATATTGATTGAATCTTATTTGAATTTAGTTAAGATCTGACAAATACTTTTTGAATTATACGTATTATTTTTTATAACTTCAACAATTTAAAGTTAAGATTAAAAGCATATTATTGAAAAAATTATATGATTCTGTCCAAGAATACTATAATGAAGTTAATGTGTGGAATTAAATGCTGTTGACGCTCACCCGGGAGGCTCACCATAGTTATATATTTATTGCAAAATTTTATTTGAAAAGAGCAAACGGTTGGAGTTTCTCGCCGGCTCTTCTCAGCAGAACTGCCTTCCGAACCGGTGGTAGCTTCCGTCAGGACTGACACGACTGACATCTTTTATAAATTTACGATTCGAAAGTGCGCGTAATGCGTTATGGCTATTAGTGCATTTTATTTTAAATCGGTTTTCTATTTTTGTTATGTTAATTATTTATCGAACATTCTTTATAACTTAAAAAACAAAAAACGACAAACAAAAATGAACTATCTATTAGGTTTTTCAATGAAAATGAAACAAAAATATTTAATTTTAATATATTTTATTAACCTAATTGGCAGTTAATGACTAACAAAAAAAAGATCAAAAATCCTCAGCTCAAACGCATACGGCATATGCAGATTTCCGAATCACGGCTTTGGTTTTACCTTTTTTTCTAGGACTTTCTCAATAATACTGAACTTAAGCCAATAGTGTATCCTTAATAAATAATAAAATTAAATGAATTTATACATTAAAAAAAATGTCGGCTATTCCGATTTTAAAATGTAAATTATAGCTAAATTATTAGCACCAAGTTTATTTAGTAATATACTAATTTAGACAGAAATCTAGAAATAACATTTTTGAGTATAATTTGGATACATGAAAAAGCATATAATGAAAAACTAATCTATTCTTATTACAGAAAGAAATTATAATTATACAGTCATAAAAATAAAATTATAATTCAAATTTTATTTTAATTAAAATAATTCTTAGGTTACATTTAAAAATAATAAATTGACTGAATATTAAATGGTCCCTAATGTATACAAGTATCCGAACGCAAGATGGCGGCTACATAACAGGAGGTTGCGCGGGAAGGCACGGTGTTGTTAGTAACTCTCCGCCACTCTCCGTGATTGTGACTTTTTTGTGATAGTTGATGAGGTCAGCTGAAAAAGTAGAATTTCTTTATATAATAATTTATTTTATAGTCCGTTTTAAAAAATTATATACCGCTAAAAGAGGATATACAGTTACTAATTATTGTTTATTGGAGGCAAAATGTATTGTATATTATCTATATGCTTGTGTCTTGGAATATTTCTATAGTAGATATAAATATTTCTATATAGAAATTGATCACACAACTTATAAACCTGTTATAAAAAAGTAAAGAAAACTTTATATCAGCAGTGTTTCAATAATTATAAATTGACATATTTTCTACACTGATTTGTATTATATACATTGTATCTAAAAAAAGAAAAAAAAATGCACGAACAAAACTTTTTTAGCTTCACGCTTTTACCGCATAGTAGTGTAGTCAAAGAAAACCTAGTATTAAGACACTCTGTTTTCCACGTTCCACTTAAATTCAATTCAATTCAATTCAACACCACACTATCTAACCAGAGCAAGGAAATGAAAATTGAAATATAATAATTCCAACGTATTATTATAGTATTAACAGCCATACAGTAAGGTTTTTCAATATAATTTTTTTTTTTATAGCTTTACGCTGTATTCCGCACATAGCAGAGTAGACAAAGGGAACCTACTGTTAAGACACTCTGTTTTATTTAACATTTCCGATCCCCACTTGTGCCGAATTGAGGCAAAACGTGTTGAGTAAAGAAACTCAACGCCGCGCTTTGTCTAATTACCAGAGCGAGGAAATAAAAATATGAAATATTAATTTTAATATTTTCAATTTCTGGTGTGGGAATCGTACCTACAACCTGTCGAGTTTATAGCCATACGCTTGTGCCTCAGCGCCACGATAGACCTCGTTAAATAACTTCTATTGCCTTAGTAATATATTTATCTCACCTAAGCTGTGATGTGTAAGCTGTCCGGCGCCCAGCAACCGGTATCCGTCGCTGGCGTCCACGAGGTAGTGCTTGCAGCGCTCGGCGCGGTACGAGATGGCGTATCCCCACACGCGCTCCGAGATGCGCACCAGGAAACTACCCTCGGGCCTGCTTGACAGGATCTGTTCGGCTTCTGATCGGGTTATTAGACCTACGTAGATGATGTCTTTTGTTAGATATATTATATAATTGATGTTACAGATTATCGGTGGATTTTTCTTTCATTAATATTATATTTTTATTTTAAATAATAAAGCTTTTATTTTTGTTTATGTTTAATAGTGTAATCAGTTTCAAATGTCAAATTTTAAG
The DNA here is from genome assembly GCA_033558755.1 of Philaethria dido. NCBI lineage: Eukaryota > Metazoa > Arthropoda > Insecta > Lepidoptera > Nymphalidae > Philaethria > Philaethria dido. The sequence goes on along the minus strand of JAKGSA010000973.1, from coordinate 60,912 downwards.
TTTCAGCCATTTTTTGTTACTTAACCACGATTTTTTTTAGTTTTTAACTTTACCTAACCATAAAGTAAAGATAGTTTGAAATTATATATTATATTTTTAACTGAATTTCAAAAAAACGCGAACCTCCGCAATTCGATTGCGTTTTTTTATGTAACATATAAAAAAAATATTCACTAGGTATAACTATTTACTGGGCGAACCATTTTTTATTGCTTCTTTTTATATATTTCTCATGTGGGCTCATTTAAATTTTGTTAAAATCTGTCATTAGTTTATTTACTTTTTAGTGCATTTTATTTGAAGTCGTTTTACTTTTTTTGTTAAAACAAATTATTACCTACAAAAATTTTAAAATTTCATAAAATGTGAAACTAATAAAAGTCTATAAAGAAGTGTTTAGTGTATCATATATACTCACCATGAAACCACTCAACAGGCTTATCATTGTCGTCAACACCTACACCTCGCTTAAGCTCGTAATTTCTGAACCACTCCAATACCGCTTCTCTGTTAGGAGGTTTGTCAGCTGTAAAAATAAATCAAATTTTTATTGATATTATTGATATTAATTTTATTTACAAATCTATATTTTCTAGGAATTGTAATATAGGTGATAAAAAGTTCTCTATTTTTGTTTATTTAGGCATTCTTAATCGGCCGAACCGAGCAAAGCTGAAAGCTGAACAAAAGAGTTAAGTAATATATTTTTAACAAAGGAAACTCATTCGACCGATTTCTACGAAAATTATACGAACAGAGTATAAAATTTGTCAGTTAAAGTTTACATGAAAGAAGAAAGCCAGTTTTTTATAACAATGTCGTATTAAAAATAAATTAGAAGTAATAAAACAAACACTACACACACTTGCATCTGTTTCACATATATTTTTGCAATAATATACATGTTGTTAAGGCAACGCACATTTTACGCGTAAAAGGGGCCTTTATTATAACTAATTATTTCTTTATACATACCAATAGTAGGCGGTGTCGCTGGTAAATGAACACTACGACGGTGTGCCTCTCGGGCAGCTCTAGCTATTTCCCTCATAGCTGCTTCCGCTTCTTTTGCTTTACGTTCTGAAAAATATAAAAGAAAAATAATATTAAAATATCAACTAAAATACATTTGGGACCATCGTGGCGCAGTGGGACAGCGTGAACAGTAGATATGCAGGTTCAGTCCCCACTTGGGCGAATAATTATACATTTTTTTTCATCTGGTAAAACAAAGCTCAGTGTTGCGTTTCGCTGCTCCATAAGCAGTGGCAAAAAATCAACAAGTTGTATTGTTAAGTTGTGTTGTAGAGAACGGGGTGCCTTAAGCTACCCTATTATGCGAGAAACGATAAAAGATTTCAGTAACTCCTCTGTATTATTTTTTAACTTTTAAATTAAAGTAAGATGGACTGTTGAAATTAGATGTGAATGGAGCATAATGACATATTTAAAACCTGCGACCTCTGTCAAAGTCAAAATTGTTTTTTTATGATTCAATTAAAGATTAACTCTCTTTTTATCAATCCTCCTTCGTGTATTCTCCATACAACGTGACATTGGCGAAGTGATTTGTGCTCAAGTGGCTCGATCGAAGCGCCATAATTAATGAACTGTCTGCTTAACTTTTTTGTTGTTTTTCAAAAATTTTGCCAACTTACCCTGCTCCCTCCACACAGCATCCTCATCTTGTGCCTGCAGCTGTGCATCTCTCAAAGTGCGCGCGCGTCTCGCTCTCATCCCCCGCAGTATGTCCCCAGCTCGCGCGGCGGCAACCCGACGTTCCCACGCCGCAACTCTGAGGCTTACCCCGTCCCCGTTACGAGGGAGACCCGAATCCTTAAAAGTTATATTAATGAAAGTATTCAGTAATATCATATGGTTTTAAGCGGTGGTTTTTTGATTTTTATGTCACCATTCATACATTTGGTAAGATAATTTAGGATTTCGATTGCTCATATTTTGTCGACCATATCCTTTTTTTTCTTGGGCCCTCCAAGGAAAATTTAATAGTTTAGGAAGTTACAACAATATATATATATACCACATATACCAACGCGATGCGATTAAAAAGGCTTATATTTTGTCTTAGTTTGAAGAAAAACTTGAGTAGTTTAGAAAGCTACAACATTTATCTATTTTTCATTTGGATTCTTATCTAATTAATAAAACACGGGAGGATTGACCGATTCTTATATTTTTATATATATATATATATGGGTGAAAAACTAACGAAAATTGACTTACGTAATGAATGAGTAATGCTTTTGCATACTCAGTTTACATCATAACTCCATCTCTAATGTTCTTTATAAAATTTTCGAAATATGTCCAAAATAAATCTAATTTATCACTATTGTTGTGTGTCTATTTATTTAAATAAATTATTTTAATAAGTTGTTAAAGTTGCAGATTTAAAAATTACCTAAATTTCCATCATGTCTTAAGTTATATTCATAGATTTTTTTTTAACTTCACGCTGTATCCCGCATATAGCAGGGTAGGCAGAGGGAACCAGAGAACCTAGTGTTAAGACACTCCATTCCCTTCCCAATTCCGTTCCCCACTTTCCGCCGAATTGAGGCATTGCGTGTTGAGTGGCAGAACTCAACGCCGCGCTTTGCCTTGTTACCAAACCCAAAAAATAAAGATATTAAATTTTACATTTCCTGGAGTGGGAATCGAACCCACAACCTGTCGCGTTTACGGTCGCACGCTTGAGCCTCTGCACCACGACAGGCGTAGATTATATTACTCATAGATTATAAATGTATAATTTGTACTATACATAGTATTACCATTATAGCATTTAGCAAAAACCTATCATAATATATACCTATACTCACTTGAATAACATCTCTTTTCCCTTCAATAAAATTAAACTGCAAAGTATTTTTCTTTAAGTTCAACTTGATGCGATCGTCACAATAGTCCTTATCTGCTTCATTGTCGCTCTTGTCCTTCACTTCCGGTTCTAACGCCTCGATCCGCTGTCTCAGTTCATCCACTGAGCAATACAGGTCCAATGTATCCTCTAATGAATCTACATTTTTTGGTGATAAGTCGAACTTCTGTAAACGAAATGATAACAAAATTATGATAATTTTTGACACCTTTTTCATATAAAAGGAAAGAATCTAAAAATAAGTCTGGTCAGTGGTCCAGTCTGGTTTGCATTTTTTGTTTAACCTTGTAGCATGTAGTACTAATATTATAAACTGACAGTTTGTGATGATGAATGCTAATTGTTCTTTCATTTAAAACTACTGAATAATTTTTTATAAAACTTTACTGTAATATAGCTAAAATACATCAGAATAACACATAGGCTACAATTTATGAAGATTTTGTGTAATTTGACAACAATTTAACGATAAACTTTGTCGCCGAGTAGTGTGATCTTTTTAAGTGCAATAAAGAATATTCTATGGATCTAGTTTTGTGTATATTTGAAATCTAATAAATTTTATTTAACAGTTGTGTTCGGTTAAGAAACGGCTCAACACCTCCACGATGGCGCCATGTTACGTACATAGTAATTTTTATTTTAATGTTAATTATTTAAAAAAGAATAAAATACAAAAACCAAAACAAAGAGAGTTTGCTTATATATTCAAAAGTATATCTACAATACTATATTTAGATGTAAACGAGTGAATATTAACCACAGTTTAACCTCGAGTTACTTTAACCTTTGTGTTATGACAAAAGTTAAACTTACTTATACTTTTTTCTATAAGTTTGTTGTTATGAAAATCTATGGTAATTAGTCTTGGCTCGGTTGTTAAACTTACAATGCTATTTTACCAATGTTTAAGTTTTGTATGTATTTCAATGTCCTTCTATTTTAAGGTTACATTCCTCAAGAAAATGAACCGTTATAATAATGGTTTTCTTGTCATAGTTTATAAAACTTCACGCTCTTTCTTAACTTAAAGTCAAAATACTCCGATTTCTAATTTTCGCCCGAATTCGCCCTTGACATTGTGTGTCGAATGGCGGAACTCAACGCCGCGTTTTGACTAGAGCAGGAAAATAATATTTTAAATATAAGAAAATAAAATAAGAAGCAAAGGTGAGTTGCAAGAGATGTAGGGGGAGACCTCGGTTGACTTTCGAAAACAAAGTATCAATGATACTGGAGGAAGGTCACGTGAAAAGCAGGACCCCTAACAGGAGGAAGGTATGTATGAAGAGGTTAATGACTGTGGACGAGGCGAAAGGTATGCAGGGACCGCAGCGTTTGGCACTCCGTACTCTCTGACTACCCCGATAGGGATAAATCGTGAAGTTAAGTATATAAAATTTCGCTCAAGTAGTGATTGAACCCACAATCATTACGTCTCCAGTCAAGATGCTCTATCACTATGCCAATGATGGCTTTAAAATGCCATATAGGTCATAAAGTAATATCACGTCACTAAACCAAACTTCACTGCCCACTCCATAAAGTTATTTAAATTCAAAGTGCTAAATATCAATCCTATATTATTTACACATATGAGTTTCATTATTTTTGTAAATGAAACATTTTGTCCTAATAAGTCGTATTCGACCGCAAAAAGCAATGGCGGGCGTCGAAATAGGAAATACAAGTTATTGTAAAACCTTGTATTAAATAATAAACACTGCTATGAATAACTAAAAATATCTATTAATATAGAGAAAAGAATGTCTTATCGTGTTAGTATATTTGTGTGAGTAAAATTTTGCAAGCTAAATTTGACTTACTTCCCAGTGTCAGATTGAGTTGAAATTAGGAATCCATCTTGTTTATGATAATGCAATAATATTATATAATGTGTTGTTGACTCAAAATGGCCGCCGTAACAAAATGGCGGATTAGATTTTTATATAATCTGAATAGAAAATCGTCAGATACTACTGATTTTGCAGGAACCCTATTTAAAGTTTTATAGGTTTGTTATTCTGTAATTATTTAAGGGATTCATTATTATCCGTTAGGACTGATATTACTGACATCTTTTGTAAATTGATTCAAAAGTGTTTGTAATAGCCTATTTGAATTAAAAAATATTTTGATTTTGATTTTATTCAACGAATTCATTTACGTCGGACAGTGACCAAATTACAACTTTAGGACCTTTTAGGTGGCTCTTCCGTAAAGTTTTGTTTTCGCACTCATATCAGTATACATAGGACCCGTCGAAATGAAAAGGATTATGTTGATTATCGTATGCCATGAAAAAAGTTTATATTGAAAAATTTAATTATTTCGAATATGTATTTTAGTTAATATTTTCTAGAAAAGAAATCTACCTGTTCTAAGCTATCAAGAGGTTTGTAATCGATCAAATGAGTCAACTCCTTCTCAACGGATTTGCGAAGTTGATGGGCTTCTTCACGAGCCTGAGCTAAGGCGCGTTGACGAGCTTCTTCAGCGAGGATGTTCTCAATGGACTGGTCATCTGGATGCTCTCCCATTACCCATACCTGGAAATAGAAAATTTGAAATTTAATTACGAATCGTAAGTCTGTCGTGACACAGAGGCACAAGTGTGTGTTTGTAATCGCGACAAGTTGTGGGTTCGATTCCCTCTCCAGGAAATGAAAATAATAAATGATATTTAGTATTTTCAATTAATATTTAGTATTTTCATTTCCTCGCTTTGATAACAAGGCAAAGCGCAGCATTGAGTTCCGTCACTCAGCACATAATGTCTCAATTCGGCGGAAAGTAGGGAACGGAGTGTCTTAACACTAGGTTCTCTGGTTTTCTCCGCTACATATGTACGGGATACAGCGTAAAGCTAATTAGGAATAACATTTTTTGAAAATCAATATAAAGTAGTAAAAATTTGCGGCCATAATGGTACAGTGCGACACCGTCTAACTGTAAACACGATCGGTTGTGGGTTCAATCCCAACTTGAAGGAATGTTTATATTTAAATTATTTTCACTTCTCCTCTTTAGCAAGAAAATTTTACAATGTTTTTTTTTAGCTTCACGCTGTATCTCGTATATAGCAGGGTAGACAGAGGGAACCTGAGAACCTAGTGTTAAGACACTCCGTTCCCCACTTTCCGCCGATTTGTATTATTGTCCGTACAAAATCTTGATTTCAAAGGACAAGAACTGAGTATTCACTAAGTATTTTCTGACTACCCTCAACCCCCTTATGCGGGAAAGCTAAAAAGCGCGTGAAACATAAAGAAACAGCGTGAAATTGTAAAAACATTAAGAATCCAATGTGTGAAATTGTATAATGATAATAATAACATAACCACTTCACGTAATAAAGAAAACAAAGCATTGTAAATGATTCACAAACACAAAGGATTATCATTTTCATTGCGTAAACAAAAATACGCGACAAGTGGCTAAACAATAAAATTATAAGAAATGATCTGTAAACTATGTAGCATTTAACGTTATCACAAAGTTGGGTTAGATTATAAGGTGGTAGTGGGTTCAAGCCTCACTCAGGGGAATGTTTACATTTTTTTTCCTACTTCAATAAAGGAAGAAGTTCTCGATGCGAATGTTTTTTTATGTCAGTAACCGCATAACTCTTTACAGGGTGAGCATGCTTCTCATGTGGTCCCATTTAATTTAGTTAAAATCAGGCGAGTAGTTTTTGAGTTATTTGTAATAGTTATACTTTATTCTAATAATCACACTACTTAGTGAGATTGGAAAGGAATCTGACTTCACTTGTAAGTAAACGACGTAACTGGACTGCCTATTTTTATTCTTCCTGCCGGAAGTGCATTGAACGCCAGAATTAAAACTACATGTTGCTTCAGGTTCTTAACTGTCATCATGCCAAAAGTAATTAATTAGCTAGTACTTTGTGCGTAATAAGCGCAAACATTAACAGACAGACAGTCAGACAACAATTCTACTGAATGATTTTTCATTTCTATTACGGATATATTCATTTTCTTTTTTTTTGTTTAACTTCACGCTATAACCCGCATATAGCAGGGTAGTCAGAGGGAACCAGAGAACCTAAAAACCTGAAGAGAAGAAGAGAGAGAGTGGCGGAACTCAACGCCGCGCTTTGCCCATTCATATTTTTCCTAAATCTATAGTGATTTTTCTATCTTTTTACAATAAAATATATATACATATAGATGTTCTCTCAACCTGGTTAGACAAAATCGGTGTTAAGCTACGTCACACTAGCTCCTATCTGCTTACACAGGAAAAATGCGGAAAATGCGTAACGCATCAAAGGCTAGCGGAAAAATACCTTCACAATACAGTATTTACACAAATGACTAAACTAGGTTAACTTTATTGAACCGAAAAATAACCTTGAATTTTCATTACTGATTAACACCTTGCTTTGTGTACGTTTCGAGTTCTATGGAATTTATCTATGGAGTAATAAATGTTCTTATAACGCCTGTCGTGGCGCAGAGGTACAAGTGTGTCACTGTAAAGCGACAGATTGTGGGTTCGATTCCCACGCCAGGAAATGAAGTATTTTCATTTTCTAGGTTTGGAACAAGGTTTGCCTTGTCTAGCGGAAAGTGGGGAGCGGATTTGTTGAAAGAAGAAGGAAGTGTCTTAACACTAGGTTCTCAGGTTCCTTCTGCCTACCCTGCTATATGCGGGATACAGCGTGAAGTTAAAAAAAAAAGAAAAGAAATAAATAATATTCTTATTACAATAGCAGCTTCATACTTTATCCCGCATGGCAGAGAGAAAATAGTGTCTAGTCACTCCATTTACCGCTGTCCGCCCAAATTTAATACATTGCGTGCTAGGTGGCGGAACTCATCACCTCGCTTTGTCTTATCATAGCAGAATGAAAATAATGTACTTATAATTATTCCCCCGAGTGGGAATCTAACCCACAACCAATCGCGTATACAGTCAGACGCCGATCTACTGAGCCACAATGGTCTCTAGTCTAATAATAGGCAATCAATAATAGCTTTGGTATGAAATTAAATATCTTAATTGGATGAATGTCGATTTCCTGCCTACAAACAGCTATGAGCATTTCTGATTACTTATTCAAAGAATATTTTAAATAAAATTTTGATGTTTTTAACTAAATAGCAGATCTGTCTTTACAAAAGTTATAAACTCTTTTATCTCCATGCATCTATATCCTACAATAAAAGGGGCAGTCAGAGACCACAGTCATATGTCAGTTACAACTGTTAAAGTTGAAAAAGCCCTAGCGAACACATATAATAAGTATATATATCTAAATCTTAATACGTAATAAAAAAAACAGAGGACTACAAAATTTGGTATATTTGAAATTTATACAGAGAAGCAATAAGCAATATATTTGTTATAACACTGCATTAACAATTCTTTTTTTTTCTTTAACTTCACGCTGTATCCCGCATATAGCAGGGTAGACAGAGGGAACCAGAAAACCTAGTTAAGACACTCCATTCTCTTTCAACAATTCCGTTCCCCACTTTCCGCCGAATTGAGGCATTGCGTGTTGAGTGGCGGAACTCAACGCCGCGCTTTGCCTTGTTACCAAACGCAAAAAATGAAAATACTAAATTTTACATTTCCTGGAGTGGGAATCGAACCCACAGCCTGTTGCGTTTACAGTCGCACGCTTGTGCCTCTGCGCCACGACAGGCGTTAACAATTCGTTAAACTAATCAAAAAAATATTGCCCACACGACAATGTGTTGTTCATACACAAGACGTCTACAAGTACACAAATAAATAGATGAACTAACAGACGAATTAAAACATAATAAATAAAATAAAAAAAAACATATTTAAATAAAATATACCTATATCTAAAATTAAATGCATCCCATACACTAATGGATTTTATATATCAATTAATTGGACAAATTGTTCCACTCAATTTGATTCAAGGCTGAAAGCATAAAAAGCAGACATCGGTACTCTAATGCAGGATGATGTAATACGTTTTAGATGAACACCTTTTTGTATGAAGACCTTTAGATTTTTTGTTTATGTAACTAACAATGCCTATAAATTGACGGTAATCCTAGTCATTACTCGGATTACAGTCTAAAATCGCGGTTGAGTTCCACCAGTTAACACGCAATGTCTTGAATTCCGGCGGAAAACAACGAACGGAGTGTCTTGACATTAGCTTCTATCTAAATCCTTACTAAATTCTCCTTATTAAATTATAAATGCGAAAGTAACTCTGTCTGTCTGTCTGTCTGTCTGTCTGTTACGCTTTCACGCCTAAACCACTGAACGGATTTTGATGAAATTCGGTATGAAGATAGAAATAAACTTGGGAAAGGACATAGGATATTTTTTATCGCGAAAAAAATGATAGAGGGGGTTGAAATAGGGTATGAAAGTTTGTATGGAAGTTCCTTATTGTCAAACATAAAATCATGGAACATTGTTTAACTGTTTACAACTTCACCACATAAACCACTTAACCAATTTTTACAAATAGTCTAGACCTTGGGAAAGACTATAGGATACTCCTTATCATATCGCGCGATATAACCGAATTTCACGCGGGCGAAGCCGCGGGCGGAAAGCTAGTAATGTATAAAGAATGAAGTTACAGTCTTAAAGTTAATAAATTTAACAATAATTTTGAACGATACTTGATGACACTCTTATCATCATTAAATGATAATACGTGAAGGAATAACTTTAGGGCTCCTTGTTACGAAAAATAAACGGGTGGAGTAGAAAGTCAATATTTTTCATTAGAAGTACATTGAGTTTACTAAAATATTACACAGACTTCCATATTTTTCACATACATATTGCTAAGGCACCGTAATTTCGCGTCAATGGGGTTAGTATTTCTATTGATTTCTTACCCATGGTTCCCCATCTTCTCCTTCAAGAAACTGCACCTGCTTCTTGTCATTTGTTTGAAACTTTGTTTGACCGGTTTCTTCCTTGCTAACTTTCTGATCCCATGCTTGCCATCGACGCACCTGAAAATTAAATAACACTTTTGAAAATACTACTAAATTATATTTCTCAATTTAAAAAAAATATAAAAGACGTTTGTGTGTTAAAGGTTATTACTTAATTATTGATTTTAAATGATAACACGCCTTGGGAATGAAATGCTCGCTCCAGTCTATTTCAAAGGTATAATTGTCACTAAAAATAATTGTAAAGCATTGACGAATACAAAAATAAATATAAAAAGTCCCGCTGAGTTTCTAGCACTGGTTCTTTTCAGGTCTGAGGCATTAAATTTTGTGAACCGGTGGTAAATTATTCGACGTTCAAATAATGAAGCATGTTACTTCTATTTTGAATAAAATTATTTGAATTTGACTAGTTTCTCTCTAACTACCTGCAGCATAAAGCGTAAAAATGAAAATAAAAAAATTAAAAGCAAATTCATGTTATGATAGCCAGAAAATAATTTAATTTCAAATATTTGTTTACCATCGATACGTGCTGATTGTTGCCACACCTTGAAATTCCAGTCATAAAGGAAGGTGTGACCATGAGGAGATTGTTATAGCGTTTGAATCATATTGTGTTTATGAACCCTTTTACAAGACTAATAATACGATTTTTTTAACATTGATATCGAAGTATATAGAGGGTAGGGTCTGAGGGTATACGGTAGTAGAAGATTCGAATCTCACTCTAGGAATAAAATTTCTCGCATAAGGAAAAGCGCAACTATTATGTGTTGTTGTAGAAGTAACTAGATAACAATTTCGTTTTCCTAATTAAATGATATACGTGTTGGTCAAGCGCAATATGTGGGTGAAAAGTGTAAAACGTAATAAATTTTTACTAGGTACTAGCTGTACCCTGCGCGCGTTAAGATAATAAAACGCAACAATTAAAATAAATTTATAATTTTAGTTTTTGAGTTATTTTAGTTCATCGACGATATACAGACAAGCATTCATTTTTATATATTACTCTGTGTAAAAATACATGGTCATACTGATTTGACAGAAGTTGCTACTCTGCTGCCCCACCTGGTGGCGAGTGGCATCAATGAGCATATTATAACAAAAAACTTCTCCGTGGAAATACATGTGTATACCAATTTTTATAATAATCGGTACAGTAGTTTTTAAGTTCATCGATGACATACAGACAAACATGCATTTTTATATATAAAGATTTTAGAACAAAGAAAAACAAACACACAAACACTTATTAAATTAGAATTAAATAAAGTCCTTTCAAAAAATATCAATGTGCTTATATAATACAGGTGTAGACTCATCTCATGACATTAGTAGAAATGATAAAAATGATAACAGTTTACGTGACATTTGAATAAACAATGACTTAAATATTATGTTTTGATAGCGCTTAGTTAGCCTTAGCTTAGTTGTCTTTTTCCATTTTAATCAACATTATTTTAGTAGTATAATTATGGTATTTCAAAACATTTATATACCCGTTACATAAGGGGCCCCCAAGGTCACTCTCTATGTCTGACTGTAAACAACGACTGCTTAGTCTATCTACAACTACCCCAAAATTCGCGTCTGCCAAAAGATCCCAATATATTCAAAGACAGCGCTGTTCAGTGTATATATACTCGTACACTAATCTTATTTCTTTTAGGAATGGACAGAAACTAACAAAATCAAAATATTCTTTATTCAAATAGGCTGTTCCGTGTAGTGTCAGTCCTAACGGAAGCTACCACCGGCTCGAATGCAGGTCTGCTGAGAAGAGTCGGCAAGAAACTCAACAGTTGCTCTTTTCAAATAAAATTTTACAATAAAAATATACAACTATGATGAGCCTCCCAGGTGAACGTCAACAGCATTTAATTCCATACATTAACATCATTATAGTATTCTTGGACAAAATAATATACTTTTTTCATTTTAATCTTACCTTTCAATTGTTGGAGTGGCAGGTCTGTAATTATTTCTAAAATTTTATTATACATGACTTTAAAGCAACAACGATATCTTCCACCCTTTTTCCACTCTCTTATCATTTACCATACAATAAAACGTCAAAGTTTCTATATTTCATCATATTTAAATCTAAAACAGCCATGTTTAAAATGGCACTATTCTGATATTTTTAACTTTAACTACGATAAGTATCTAATAAATGTTAATTTTACGCTCATAATATAAGGGCGATGGCTTAGCTAAGTAACAACAGAAGTGAGTGGTCACTGCAACCAATCTTGTCATTTGACCTTGAGTCATAATAAAATACGGATTTAGACTTCTTAATCTCTAGAACAAACTACAAGACAATATAAACGCGATAGATTATATTATGTGAAACCTAAACTTAATTTAATACGAAAATTGTAATATTTTCATAGTATTTATTTATTTAATTCTTTATTACATCAACAACATTTTTTTTTTAACTTCACGCTGTATCCCGCATATAGCAGGGTAGGCAGAGGGAACCAGAGAACCTAGTGTTAAGACACTTCATTCTCTTTCAACAATTCCGTTCCCCACTTTCCGCCGAATTGAGGCATTGCGTGTTGAGTGGCGGAACTCAACGCCGCGCTTTGCCTTGTTACCAAACCCAAGAAATGAAAATACTAAATTTTACATTTCCTGGAGTGGGAATCGAACCCACAACCTGTCGCGTTTTCAGTCGCACGCTTGTGCCTCTGCGCCACGACAGGCGTTCAATCAACTAATCAATCAACAACAAATAATAACAAAAAAAAAACAAAAGAAATGAGTTAGATTTTTGTGTAAAGGCGGCCTTACCACCACAGGTGATCTCTTCCGGGCAACCCCTACCATAAAAAAGAATTAAATATCCAAAGATATAGATAGGTTAGCATACAAATGAAATTAATATTTTCTTAATATAATAAACTTAATTAATAGTAATTTTATTTTCTTAGACTTTTTTGTTTCGTGCTACATGAAACTATGAAGGTGATAGACTGAAATACAGTTCTATGCTAATGTTTGTTTTACCTATATAAGCTCTTTTTGTTATGTACTAAAAATATAATAATTTTGTTTTAATTATTACTAGTGTCCCCGTTGACGCATTAACAACGCGTTGTCTTTAGCAATGTATATGTCACTTTATATAAACATGGATGTCAAACCATGGTAGTGTGTGTAAAATTTATTGTATAATTTAATATATATTTATGAATTATTTTTAGAAAATATTGTCATTGCGCACTCCTTCGCTATATATAAACTATAAGTGTGCCAAGTTTCATGCTCCTCCGTCCGCGTAATTTTCGTAAAAAGGGATCCAAAGTTTTTGCTTCACGTATTTATCTATAGATTATAGCAAGATATGAACCCGTGTTACCTCGACGGTCTAAGCGCTCTAACTACATAACTGTAAACCTCGCTTAAATTTTTATACGATTGTTACAACATTTTTCTTTAACGTTTGTTCTTTTTCTAATTTTAAGTATGTGACTAATATTTTAATATATTACAAAATATACTGCTAAATATAAAGGATTATACTAATTGGAGTTTGAGGAATGCAAGGTTGGCAGTTTCATCAGAGCCGGTTGCGTTAGATAACTATGCTAAGCTGAATACTTGCATAATTTGTTTTTTTTGGGGTTCACGCTTTATCCCGCAAAGCAGGGTAGATACTAGACATTGCCAAGACACAATGTTCTCTACTTTCCGCTCGAGTTTAAAACACTGTGTGTCGCGGTACTCAACTCCGCGTTTTGTCTTTCCAGTGAGTATACGAAAATAATTTAAATATAGTCAATTCCGCAAATGGGAATTGAACCCATGACTACGCGTTTACGTAGTCTAGTTTAGTCAGACGCTGCCCCACTGCGCCACGACGGTTTTCTTTTTCTAGCTACTAATGTGTGTATAAATCTGTTTATATGTACAAATATATTTAAAAAAAATTAACTAACTATTTTTTACGAAGTTTTTACGGATTGAAAACTTTAGCTTAAAAACTTTGAAGAAAACGTGCAAAAATATATTAAATTAAGGAAATATCTTTTTAAGGGATTCCTTAGTTATTTAAAAAATGGCTTTTACCCACACAATGACTCATCGCTGTAGATTCTAATAAGTTTTTATATTTGTTTTTAGCTTCACGCTGTATCCCGCATAGCAGGGTAGGCCGAGAAAACTTGAGAACCTAATTTTAAGACACTCTGTTCTCTTATGATCCGTCCCACTTTCCGCCGGATTAAGGCATCGCGTGTTGAGTGGCGGAACTCAACGCCGCGCTTTACCTTGTCACTAAAACACTAAATATTAATTATTACAAATATTTAATATTTTCATTCCCTGGAGTGGGAATCGAATCCACAACCAGCCAACCAACCACACGATTGTGCCTCTACGCCACGACTGTCTTACTTTTTTTCGAAACATCGAAATGAACATATTATATAATAAAATGAAATATTTATTATGAATATGCACAAGGTTAGACCAAGGCCCGTCCTTTTTGTGTAAAATGATGTAATGCGCTTAGTTAAATAATAACATGATATAATATACGGGTAATAAGGCCACAAGCGCTAGTTGTTTAGCCCACATATATTTTTTTTAAATAAAACGTTTGAAATATAAATATTAATGATTTCAACATCAAAATCTATATATTAATACGTGAAGGAAAAACTTTGGATCCCTTTTTACGAAAATTAAGTCGACGGAGGAGAATGAAACTTGGTACACTTATAGTTTACGAGTATATAGCGAAGGAGTGCACAATGATAATACCTTTTTAAAATAAGCCATAAAAAATATATTAAATTAATAAACAAAATGTTACTAACACTTCCGCGGTTTGACATGCATGTTTCTATAAAGTGACATATACATTGATAGACAACGCGTTGTTAACGCGTCTGTGGGAACTCTAGTATAATTAAAAATTCAATGAAAAATATATTTATATACTTGGGCAGGTATATAGCCTGGGACTTGCGACCTAAGTGTAGGCTTAAGGGGCCTGTTTAAATGTGCACTATGGTTGACTTGCACTGTCAGACCTCATCTTTCTACCTAAACAAATTTGAAACAACCTACTAATGCCGCTTTGGAAATACTTGCTAGAAATGCACTGACGATAAATAGGCCGATGTTAAAAAAATATAACACTTCATTTATATAAATAAAAATGAATCAATGCACTGTTTGTATGACCATAACATCCAAGCGACTGTAGCAAATTTGATAAATCTTTCTTTTAATTGTTCAATATTATTAGGAAAAGGTTTGTAAAAAATATATAAAAATATTCATAAATAGTTTAGAGAACTTCAGTATCTATTGACGGCGAAAAAGATGTGGTGGTACTATGTTCGCCGGGTAAGTTAGTAATATAAATTTCTAATGAAAAACAAAAATGAATGAATTGAACTTATAACCAACAGGCTCAGTGAAAAACACCACACATAATGTCTCCCTTAATCACAATCACAAAGGCAAAAGTTATTACCTGTTCCTCACGCATCTTACAGAAGAGCGTCTGTTTCTGGGTCTCGTCCAGCTCCGCGAGGATCTCCGGGTCCACCCACATGTCTCTTAGTATCTGCTGCAGCATTGTGCTGGTCCTGGAAAGATATATTACACTATAGTAATATTCCTCGTCTCCTTAATTTTAACTGACTTTTTGCATTTTGGAAGATAAACCGAAGTAAGATAGCCATTAATTGCTCAGTTTAGTATATTTAACCCTAAAAAGCTGCTTGAGACTATCGCAACACAATGGACAGCGCCTGACTATAAACACAATATGTCGTAAGTTCGATTTCCGCACGGGGTAATGATCATATTAAAATTATTTTCATTTTTCCACTAATCACGGCGATGAAATCCTGCTGAAAGTAGAGAATGAAGAGAGCTGTAAACTGTATTATATTGCGTGATTATCAAAAAAAGCAGATGATGAATGAAGTATTGAAATGAAGGGTATTTTCCATAATCATGCTGTCAGGCGTCCATAGCTGGGATATAAAAATAATTTTAGTTTTTACATATAATTATTCTTCCAATTGGAAATCAAACCCAACAATGTAATTTTAAAAAAATATATATTTTTTAAACTTCTTATCTCCTAAAAATTTGTAAATAATCTTACAGTATTTAAGAAAAATTAACTAATCTGACTTCCAACGAATTAACCCACTAACCTCAGCCAAAGAAAACATTTGGCCGTTGGAGCCGTGACCGCAGTAATTAAGAAAACACTAAGTTACTGTGTTTTAAACTTTTTGTATGGCACAACACATACATATGTTGTAAAATTTCTAAGCACGTTACGTATTTACAGTTTTTCTGGTGTTGCGATAATATTTATTATATAAAATATAATATATGAATTTGCACAACATGTTCATATTTTAAAAGATTAGGTAACTTTATTGTCTAGTGGTACTAAGCCATGTTTTTATTTAGCTTCACATTGTACCCGCACATGATGATGATGATGTCCTCCTAGACGTATCCGTCGACGCCGACACACTCACGAACGTCGAACTAACTAATAACAACAGTTATTAGTTAGTTCGACGTTCGTGAGCGCGAAAGTGACTCGCAAAACCGAATTTAATTTTTCACACCCGCACATACTAGGGTAGGCATACATACCAGGCACAGGGAACCAGAAAACCTAGTGTTAAGACACTCCATTCTCTTTTAATATTTCTGTTCCCCACTTTCCGCCAAATTGAGACAATGTGCTTCGAGTGGCGGAATTCAACGCCGCGCTTTGCCTTCTTACCAAAGCGAGGAAATGAAAATAGTAAATATTATTTAATATTTTTACTTCCTGGAGTGAAAATCTAATCGAATTGCTGTGACAACGCGTATTATACGCATTAATAAGCCCTTTATTATCTATTAGTGTTTTAGTTTTGTTTTCTTAAATATCTGATACGGTATTTCCAAAGTCGATAGTAGAAAGATAAGATAGATCTTATTCTCAAGTTCATCTGAGATAATATACTTATGTAAAAATAACGTTTAGCGAAATGCTAAAGTATTAAAATTGTATATATAAGTAGTAGGTAGGTTATTACCCCTTTGACGCGTGAAATACGTGTTACCTTTTTTTTACAGCTTCACATATTACGCAGCATAGGCAGAGAGATTCTAATCAATACAGAGTTTATTCATCACTTTCTGCCAGATCTCGAGATATACCTGTTGAGAGACGGAACTTAACACCGCGGTATATCTTATTTAAGCAAGGAAATGATAACAATTTACATAATTCCTTTAAGTGAGTATCGAATCCACTACCACTCACGTTTACATTCAGACGCTATTCCACTGTGCCACGATGGTCTAAAAAAAATCCACAATATACAGCCCTACCCTGCTATGTGCGGGATGCCCCACGCTCAAAGCCATTAATAAAATAAAGAATAATATATATATTTTTTTCTTTTTTTAACTTTACGCTGTATCCCGCATATTGCAGGGTAGACAGAGGGAACCAGAGAACCTAGTGTTAAGGCACTCCATTCTCTTTCAACAATTCCGTTCCCCACTTTCCGCCGGATTGAGGCATTGCGTGTTGAGTGGCGGAACTCAACGCCGCGCTTTGCCTTGTTACAAAACCCAAGAAATGAAAATACTAAATATTACATTTCCTGGAGTGGGAATCGAACCCACAACCTGTCGCGTTTACAGTCGCACGCTTGTGCCTCTGCGCCACGACAGGCGTCAATAATCAAGAAAGAAGAAGAGTCAAGAATAAAAATCAGATTAAAATTTTATGTTCATATCAAATACGCCATACTTTATGTTGGTTTAAAAAATGGAAAAAAATCACACCCGTCGTAAACCAAGTATAGATTGCCGCTTTTGACTCATATGTTAAAAGTCATGTAATTTAAACGATGAGCGAACAATGCAGTCTACAGCTTAAGGTTAAACTAATTTTAAAAGTTTTTGTTAAAGCATATTTATTTTATTATGCAAGTTTGTTTTTTTAACTATCTTAAATATATTTACATGTGCTTCACGACCTTCTAATTCGTTATTCATAAATCATGGTTTTTATATAATTTTATACTATTTTACTCTAACTTACTGACTTTGTGTCGAGCGTGAATTAGTTGATAAATTGAAAATTTTCATTTTTCAAGATAGGATTTTTTTTTTCCAAATTGATTTACTGCGTGCTTAGTGGCGGAACTCATCGCCGCGCTTTGCCTTGTTACCAACGCAAAGAAATGAAAATACTAAATATTATTTAATATTTCCATTTCCTGGAGTGGGAATTGAACCCACAACCTGTCGCGTTACAGCCGCACCGCTTGAGCATCTGCGCCACGACAGGCCTCATTATTATTTTCTGTTATTTAAATACTCACTTATCTGAAAGTATTTGAATTACTTGACTTTTAAATTTTTAAGATAAGATTTCATTCACCCTATAAAGAAAGCAGAGAGGCTTTAGATTAGAGCTCAATATAAAATAAGAAAATGGCAATTTTCTCTTTGGAAAGACTAATCGAACTTTACAGAGTATTCTTATACTCTGATAACCGCGGAGTTGAGTTCCGCCTTTTAACATGCAATTCTTTAATTAACTTATAACACAACCTTTATTTTCATATATTGACGGCTATTTCTATGGGGGTACTTTAAAACAATATGAAACGTCAAATATATAATTTTTGTTTATAATATTTTGATTGACTCGTATAAAATCTTTCTAAAGCACTGTTAAAGGAGTGACGTTACGAATCATAATTAATATACGTCGGTTAATTTTCCCAGAAAGCCCTAACAATGGTCTCAATCTTGAATGTAAATGAGGCCAGCTCATAAAACATGCGCAAGCAAGACTTTTCAGAGAAAATTATCAAAAATATGTCACTCTATAAATTTAAACATTACTGTACAGATGTAAATATTAAATATATACAATTCTTTTTTAGCTTCACGCTTTATCCCGCATATAGCAGGGTAGGCAGAGGGAACCTGAGAACCTAATGTTAAGACACTCCATTCCCCAGTTTTTGCCGAATTGAGACATTGCGTGCTGTGTGGCGATCTCAACGCGGCGCTTTGCATTGTTACCGAACTTACATTTCCTGGAGTGGGAATTGAACCCACAACCTTTCGCGTTTACATGTATTTAAATTTAAAATACATTCTTCTAACTTCCATTACTTTAGTAAAGTATATAATAAACCACTTTGCTTATAGGCTTAAATAAAATATTTATTCCACGCCTCATAAATCATTCATGTTGAGACTTAAACTGGTGACAAATGGCTTCGGAAATTGCTTCAATTTTACAAAGAAGATGTCTCAACGAGACCAGACACTCGTTATGATTGTAAATCGTACAAATATGGACGTAAGTTTGAGTAATTTCTACTTTGATAATAATTCTTACATATGCAGGGCCTTCTAATACAGACATTTCTTGCTTAAAATAAAGCTTCAATCATAATCTAACGATTTTGTACTTATATTTGGCGCAGAGGCACAAGTGTGCGACTATAAAGCGACAGGTTGTGGGTTCGATTCCCACTCCAGGTAATGAAGTATTTTCATTTTCTGGGTTTAATAACAAAGCAAAGCGCGGTGTTGAGTTCCGCCACTCAACACGCAATGCCTTAATCTGGCGGAAAGTGGGGAACGGATTTTTTGAAAGAGAACGGAGTGTCTTAACACTAGATTCTCAGATTCCCTCTGCCTACCCTGCTATATGCGGGATACAGCGTGAAGTTAAAAAATAAAAATTATAAGGAAAATTTTTTTTACTTGTTTTAACGAAAATCTTGGCAAATATTTTCTATAATAATCGTTTAATTAATGAACACACACCACGTGTTTCACATTTTTGTATAAAGCAACATATACGTTCAACTAATTCAACACATCTTTGATTTGTCTACGTGCCTATTAGTAGATATAAATATTAAAAAATAATTTTATTTAATAACAATTTTTGAAATCAGCACACAAAGTAGTTTTATCGCAATTTCATCAAAATCAAAATATTCACTTTTGAATCGTCAATTTACAAAAGATGTCAGTCGTGTCAGTCCTAACGGAAGCTACCACCGGCTCGGAAGGCAGTTCTGCTGAGAAGAGCCGGCAAGAAACTCAACAGTAATATTATATAAAACTATTTATAGCATGTTTATTAACGTTAAGTGAAACTATAGAAGTACTAAACTATAGAAGACATACCATATTTTTTTCGGTAAAATTCATTTTAATAAGTACAAAAAAAATTATAAATAAATATATTTTAAACATAACAACAGTTTTGTATGCAAGTATATAAATACAAAATAAAATAAGTATAACAATATGTAATAAACACTATATATTCGACGCATTTAACGAGCCTATTCAAGTTTCGACGGTAACTTATAGTTGTAAAAGCTGTTTATGACTAAGCTTTTAAATTGAAATCCTTTGTGTGTCGAGACATGCGTGATGCACGTTGCATCTGCAGGTAGATTTATACAATGTTCACAAGAATATGGGTAAAATTTATTAAGTAAACCAGAAAGTTTTTGGCGTAGTACTATATGGCGGTTAGGGGATGAAATTTTGTTCATAGATTATTTTAATTCATAAGAAATGTCTTCCTGATTTAGTTTGTTTCAAAAATACACAATAAAATACATTTTATAATTACCCACTTTCTGCCGAATTGAAGCATTGCATGCTGAGTGGCGGAACTCAACGCCGCGCTTTGCCTTGTTACCAGAACAAAGAAATGAAAATACTAAACATTATTTGAAATTTTCATTTCCTGGAGTGGGAATCGAACTTACAACCTGTCGCGTCTACAGTCGCACACTTGTGCCACTGCGCCACGTCAGGCCGATGAAAATATAAATAAAAAAAAACTATAAATAAACTTAATAAATATAATATAATATAACTTAATAAAAAAACTTAAATGCGTTTTTAGATAAACAAAATAAAAAAGTAAAAAATCATTCATAGTATAAGAAAGACAAAAATTAACGTTACTGTTCTAAAGCTATCAATCGCCCAAAAAGTATAGGAAAATTTTTATATATGTGTAAAGAAAAACATAATAATATAATCCTTTATCATAAAAGTTCTTGTTTATTAAACACGACGGTCGAAACACCAAGGCCATAAACAATGTTTTTGTAATCTGTGGTTGCTCGCTGTCAAATAATTTCACTTAATAGAAAAGCTAGCTGACCTTTAATTGTTCTTTTGGAATTATTATTACAGTAATAATGTAGGTTTCCTCTGCCTACCCCGCTTTATGCAGGATACAGCGTGAAACCAAAAAAATAAAAAAATAAAAATAATATTAATAATTAACGCCTGTCGAAAACGCGACAGGTTGTTGGTTCGATCCCCACTCCAGGAAATGTAAAATTTAGTATTTTCATTTTTTGGGTTTGGTAAAAAGGCAAAGCGCGGCGTTGAGTTCTGCCACTCAACACGCAATGCCTCAATTTGGCGGAAAGTGGGGAACGGAAGTGTTGAGAGAGAATGGAGTGTCTTAACACTAGGTTCTCTGGTTCCCTCTGCCTACCCCGCTGTATGCAGGATACAGCGTGAAGTTACAAAAAATAATAATAATAATTAATAACATGAAATGTCGTTTTTTTTACAGATTTATATAAACATCTTATACAATAAGTATATTAATTAAAATATATACTTATATATCCTACTCTATTTACATATTAAGATATATCACTAGATATTTACTGGTCTGCCTTCTTAGACAAAAGCAGTGTAGGGTTCCGTCATCCATTGCAATGTCGAAGGAATTTATCATAAAGTCCTCGTTCCATTCCGAAATATGTGACAGTGCTTATAACGCTTTTATTAGCATCACCTGTAAAACTTACAACAAAGTATTCGTATCGTATCGTTATCGAAAGCATTTTGTATGGGAAAACTTTAGTTCCTCTTATGCACGGTAGGAGCGCTTTTCAATTCCCGTACATTAATGTAAGAAAATCTTACAACATTATTTTTACCTAATTTTTGCCATTCGATTTACTTGAAAATTTTGAACATATGTCCAGAACCGAAAACAATTCAGTCTTTTCATAGCATAAATCTAGTGTCTTGCTATAATTAGGTAAAAAATAAGCATGTTTCTTGAGATTGCTTTCTTTAACTAATTTGTTAATTAAAAATAACGCCTGTCGTGGCGCAGAGGCACAAGCGTGCGACTGTAAACGCGACAGGTTGTGGGTTCGATTCCCACTCCAGGAATTGGATTTTATCATTTCCTGGGTTAGGTAACAAGGCAAAGCGCGGTGTTGAGTTCCGCCACTCAGCATGCAATGCCTCAATTCGGTGGAAAGGGGAGAAAGAAGTGTCTTAACACTAGGGACCTTCTGCCTACCCTGCTATATGCAGGATACAGGGTGAAGCTATATCTATGTCTATGTCATGTTAATTAAATAATAAAAATAAATGCTTTAAGTTAACTTATCAAAACATTCAAAAAGCAAATTCAGAATTTTTCAGAATTTCACGGCACACCAAATTTTTATTAAATTCATAAATCACTGTACTTGTGTTATGTTATATTTATATTATATATACATATATATCATTTTAAATTTGCTTTTACGCACTTATATATTTATTTCCTATATAAAGATGGTTGGTTGGTAGAGAATGCTAATAAGCGTCAAGCCCGCCTTTTGTATATTTTTATTTTAATTGCGTGCAATAAAGGATTTATAAATAAATAAATATCTATTCCAAAAATAACTACCCAAATATTGTTCTTAAACATAAATATTATGTTATTAGCATCGCTTCAGATGTAGTGTTACCTTAATGCAGGCTTAAAAGTGAAGGTGACTGCGAAATGCCAGTCGTTAGACGGAACCGGTCGAGCCTCTTGTACTTACGCACACTTTTGTTACCTTATTATGTTACTATTATACCAACATATTATATATGTATGTAATGTATTATAATAAATAGTGAATGTTATAGCTTCACGCTGTATCACGCACATAGCAGGGTAGGCAGAGGGAACCAGAGAACCTAGTGTTAAGACACTCTTTTTCTTTCAACATTTTCATCCCTCATTTTCCACCGAAATTGAGGCATTGCGTGCTAAATGGCGGAACTCGACGCCGTCCTGTGCCTTGTTACCAAAGCGAAAGCGAAGAAATGAAAATATTAAATATGCATTATTTTATTTTTTCATTTTCATTTTCAAGAGTAGGAATCGAACCCACAACCTGTCATGTTTACAGTACGCTTCTGCCTCTGCGCCACGACTGGCTCAAGGTGAATGTTATAGTTTGTGTAATATCTGTGCTAGGCGTATAAGTTGATATATTGAAAATGCATAGTTACTTGACAGGCATTTTTAAACTTAAGTTTTACCTAAATTCTGTTCACGGCGCTGAGTTCCGCCATTTAACACGTAAGGTCTAGAATTGTGACAGAAAGAGATAAATGAAGTTTCTTTAAAAACTTTCTCTCTGACTACCCTGCTTTGCGGCATTAAGCGTGAAGCTGTAGACGAATTAGGTACTTGTTTTATAATCACATATAAATAATTAACGAAGTTAAGGCCTATCGTGGAGCAGAGGCACAAGCGTGCGACTGTAAACGCGATAGGTTGTGGTTTCAATTCCCACTTCAGGAAATGAAAATATTAAATAATATTTAGTATTTTCATTTCCTCGCTCTGGTAATAAGGCAAAAGCGGCGCTGAGTTCCGCCACTCAGTTCGCAATGCCTCAATTCGATGGAAAGTGGGAAACGGATATATTAAGAGATCGAAGTATCTTCACTTTAGGTTCTCTGGTCCCCTCTGCCTACCCTGCTATGTGCGGGATACAGTGTGAAGCTATAAAAAAATAATTAACTAGGAGCCAATAAACACATACAGAAGTAATGTCCAATGGCTTTTTTTTTTTAATTTAACATAATATTTATTGCTATGTATGTAGATTATGTTGTGATTTGAGTTAGCCTACAAAGGTATATTCACTTGGAAAGCCTTGTTATAAGTCACATATAACTTCACACGATCTCTCCCCTATTGTTTCAAGAACTATATTTATAAATAAATATATTAGAGTACTTTACTTGGGTATATAATAACTTGGACATATATTTACAGTATGTGATTGTCGATGTATTGGGTAAACATATTTAGAAAACGTATAAAACTTTGAACACAGCGGGACTCGAACCCGCGCCTTTTGGAAACCGTCCAAGCGCTCTGACCACTAAGCCATGCGTTCTACATCCGGCTGCGTCAAAATTCTTATATACTTGTTACAACTTATTTATGTTGTTAGCATCTCTGTAGAGATATTTTTACAAATTTCTAAAATAACAAAAAATATCTAAATATGTTTTTCGTTTCCTAAGTGTGTGATTAACACTTTAAAACTTCAAAAATGTACGGGATAATTCTGACAGTGTGGGCTCTTCATGGTCTATTTTGATGTTCGCTATTCTTGTTGGTATATATAATATAATATAATATATTACATTAACACATAAAACTCTTCAATTATTTATATCTACAATAATTTCTATTGAATATAAAAATACTGAAACCAAGTAAAGTATGCCAATTCTATTTTCTATTTCACAACCTCAGGTTTAATCCCAGCGGATAAAGAGAACATAATGGCAAAACACTTTGCTTTCCGCTCAAAATCAAGACATCGAGTATCGAATGACGGAACACAACGCCGCACATTCATTTTTAACTTAATTATCATAAAAATAACTCTCTCCGAAAATCGAACCCGTTACTAATATAAAAATAGGACTAATAAATATTACGCCACACAACAATTTCAAAGTATATTTATAACAATGACAATAAGATATTAACTTGGGCAAGAAGAAATCACTCATATACCGACCTTAAGACCAAGTGACAGAGACAGCGTATGTTACTAATTACAGATGTACCACGCACGTGATTCATGAAATCCTACGCCATTGAGCAAGATAAGTGGGATTTGAAACAGGATTTTGAAATTACATCTAATAATCGGCTTCATACTTTTAAGCTTAGCTAACTTAAGAAATTGTGTCAATATTAGTTGAGACCATAGTGGCGCAGTGAGACGTTAAATTGTAAACGCGTGTTTGTGGGTTTGATTCCCACTCGTAGATATGATGAACATGCGATGTCTCGAATTCTAGCGGAAGGTGTAAACGGTAAACGGATTGTCTTGGGACTAGGTTATCTCTAAAGCTGCAAAGGAACCATGTATGTAGCCATATTCATTAAGTTCAAAAATTTCTCAAAATAAATGTGATACGTTGTACCTGTCGTGGCGCAGAAGCACAAACGTGCGACTGTAAACGCAAAAGGTTCGATTCCCACTCCAGGAAATGAAAATGTTTAGTAAATGACCCAGGAAATGAAAACATAGAAATGTTTTCATTTCCTGGGTCATTTACCAAAGTAACAAGGCAAAAAACGCGAAGTTGAGTTCCGCCACTCAGCACGCAATGTCTCAATTCAATTCAAGAAAGTGGGGAACAGTGTCTTAACACTAGGTTTTCAGGTTTCTTATGCCTATCCTGCTATATGTATGTGATACAGCGTGAAGCTAAAAAAAATTAATAAAAATCAATTTGTATCATTTTATTGAATTTGATATATTTAAAATATAATTTTCTTCCTAGCCCAGTAATAGTAAAGCGAGGTATTATGTACCACCCAAAAATCCCTCAAAATATGAAAGTAGGGAAGAGAGAATATATGTAGTAAATATAAAAATATAAAAAGTTATTACACTTCCAAGTTAAGACGCATATGCAACACATGGCGAGCGTATGGGATAATTCCCATAATGGTGACTCTTCACGGTCTGATTTAACGCTCAATATGTTTTTTTTTCATATTTGCATAACACTAAAGACAAAAACAATAATCAAAAATTTCTAACTTTTTTATGTTTGGAGTTCAAATAGAGCTAAATTTGGTCTTATATTGATAAATCTTTTAACTTATCAGGAAATAAAAATTATATTAAGAAGAAACTTCTTAGCATTCGCCCATCGCGTTGCAGAGAGAGGAGTTTGGAGATTGCCTGGGACTTACGACCCAAGTGTAGGTTTAAAGGCCCCTTTAAAATGCCCTTTAAAATTTAATAATTATGTGTCTGTCTGTAAGCCCATGAGTAATTATTATTTTATTTTCACTTATCCGTTCTAGTATAACAAAACGCGGTATTGAGTTCGATTTCCACTTCGGACGGAAAATAGAAACGGAGTGTGTTGTCGAAGTGTTGAAAATGTCAGATTCATCACTTCAAACAACAGAAAGTATTTGTTTGGCTCTTCAATAATTCCTTTTTAATGGCATCTAATATTACAAAATCCATACATACATATAAGTATGTGTATAAACACAATTATAAAATTGAAAGCGAAGATTGAAATTAATGTATGACATCGTGATGACTCGGCCGGCGATTAATCTAACAATTGTGGACATGACAAATGCGACAAGTCTGATCTTAATCAATCAATGATCTAAACATGCCATCTTTCAACATGTGAAACTATTTATTTATATACATACATAGCTTCATGCTGTATCCCACATATAGCAGATGCAGAGAGAACCTAGTGTTAAGAAACTCCGTTCCCCACTTTCCGCCGAATCGAGGCATTGCTTGGCGTGCTGAGTGGTGGAACGCTACGCTTTGCCTTGTTACCAAGCCCAGGAAATGAAAACTTCAATTTCTTGGAGTGGGACTCGAACCCACAACAGTTGCACGCTTATATATAAAATATAATTTATATACAGAATATATTAATTAGATTTTTTTTTTATATTGTCGAATAGAGAAACTCCTCCGCGTACATACATAGATTTGTGTCTTATTTTTTTATCCTACTAATACATGATAAATCCGAACATTTTTAAGGATGGATGGTTGTTACTCTTTTACGTAAAACCTAATGAAAACCTAATGATAGAAATATAACTTGGCAATAATATAGTTTATATAAACTCTATGTGTTATTCTGGTCCAGAATAACACATAGACTACAATACATAAAAATTTTGTATAATTTGACTATATTTTTTTAGCTTCACGCCGCATCCCGCATATAGCAGGGTAGGCAAAGGGAACCTGAGAACCTAGTGTTAAGACACTCCATTCTCTTTCACCAATTCCGCTCTTCACTTTACGCCAAAGGCATTGCGTGCTGAGTGGCGATAATATAATGAGCGGTGACTATAATATACCAATAAATATTAAATTTATTTAATTATTCGATAGAAACTCGCTACCAAAAACAAAAGAAGCTTGCACAAAGTGCACATGACGCATATGTAATTAATTAATATTAAAATATAATTAAAGAGAAACAATAGAATGCCATAGTTAGTGTGTTGCTTATTAAAATTCTTGTTCGGTGAAGAAAGCTGGCAGTGTGGGCGTGACCGGTCAGGGAGTCAAGGGCATGTAAGTCTCGAGTCGAAGTAACATGTGCTGTATGGATTTAAAAACTTAAAAATTATTTAAATCAGTTTGTATAAATGCTTTGTTATGTTTAAGTGTTGTTGATATTTTGCAATAAATTGACAATTCTGCGTATAGTTATTCGAGTGGTACGGGTTCGAATCTAAGCCTATGTATTTTGTCCACTCAGGGAAAAGAAAATATTTTTCTTTCAGGTTCGTACACTGGAGGAATGGTTATATCAAAATTATATTTATTTTAGTGGCGAACAAAGTGTCTTACACTACACTAGGTTCCCTCTGCCTAGCCTGCTATATGCGTGAAGCTATGTACTCGTATGTATGTACGTTTTTTTCATTTTTCCGATCTAGTAAGTACGGCATTGGGTTCCGTCATTCAGATACAATATTTCAAAATTGGACGGAGAGCAAAGAATTGAGTGTTTAAAACAGAATATTTTTTTTACCTTCATGCTGTATCCCGCATATAGCAGGGTCGGCAGAGGGAAACTGAGAACCTAGTGTTAAGACACTCTGTCCCCCACTTTATATAACCTAATAATAAAAAAAAACGGAATAACCGTGAAGCAAATAAACAATATATTATATAAGTATATTTACCTTTTTTTAATAAAAATATAGGTTTCTAGGATACAAAGCGAATTTTATGAAAAATATCAAAATAAGATAAACGAATGAGATTGTAGTCATAGTATAAAAAGTCCATTATTGTGTGCATAAAGTTCTCATATCGCGGTGTTTGTGGGGTTAATTGACTTTGTTCCATTTCGCCGTTTATTTTCATTCGCAAAACTAACTGTAGTTAACAACTGGGCTAAATGCCTTAGAAAACATTACTCACATATCTTCTACTATAATTCTCGTAAACATATAATTTAAAGTTAATTTTTGTTTTTAGCTTTTTTTTGTAAAGTGGGTCATACTTTGTTTATACCGTTAGGTTAGTAATATGTATTTTGAATAAAATTATTAGGTATTTAAGCATTATTAAGGTGTTTGATATTTTTAAGTGTTAATTACACGTTAGAAAACGAATAACATTTTTACGCAGCTGGATATTAACACATGGCTTAGCGGTCAGAGCGCTTGGACGGTTTTCCAGAGGTGCGGGTTCGAGTTCGAGTTATTTTATACATCTAATAATTCTTAAGGTTTTGTGACGTTATATGAATTTGGTAAAAACATGGCTGATCGCATGGTTGTGGAATTTCACTACGCGAAAAATTTATCCACACACGTAGATACTTATATAAAAACTTGACTCTCTAAGGGAACACTTAGATACACTAAGCTATATAAGTCATATAAGCCTAGTTTTAAGTTATGTTCATGTAAAAAATAATATGTATAACAATATTTGGATTTTATTTAAAAAGGAAAGTGGGGAACGGAGTGTCTTAACACTAGGTTTAACTACCCTGTTATATTCGGGATACAACGTGAAGCTATGTATGTATGTATATTATTAAAAGGACCAAATGTTTATAGATTATTAATAATGAAAGTGAGAAAAGCAACAGTATAGTTGATATTTTATTGGTCTTCTTAGACATTGTTTAAAAATGAATTTATTTTATCGATTTTAAAAATCAATAAAAAAGTTATTATATAAATTTTATATCACAAACGAAACATCAGAACGATAAAAAAGTAATGCTTTCATTACATTTATACTTTAAATAAAAGCGGCCAAGTTCCAGTTTCCACTTTCTATGATATTATAACTGGTTCCGTATACAAATAGATTCTATATTTTCTTTTTTCGACAAATTGAAAATATAATTTTTAGGATGGACATATTGAAATTTAAATTTTATGTATAAGTTTTGATATTACATTATACATCTAAATACTTGTTAACAAGTGTTTGATCTGCTTCAATTTTTTTTTAATCTTCACGCTGTATCCTGCACATAGCAGGGTAGGCAGAGGGAACCTGAGAACCTAGTGTTAAGACACTCCGTTCTCTTTCGTGTTTCGTTCATAGCGCAGAGGCACAAGCGTGCGACTGTAAACACGACAGGTTGTGGGTTCGATTCTCACTACAGAAAATGTAAAAGTTTAGTATTTTCATTTCCTAGGTTTGGTAAGGCGAAGCGCGGCATTGAGTCACTCCACCGCCACTCAGCATGCAATGCATCGATTCGGCGGAAAGTGGGGAACGGAGTGTCTTAGCACTAGGTTCTCGGGTTCTCTCTGCCTACCCTGCTATATGCGGGATACAGCGTGAAGCTAAAAAAACAACAAAAACTAACAAGTCGACTTATCATATTATTCTAGTTTAGTATAGAAATATAAATTTGAAAATTACCAATATATTCACACACGCGTACCCACAGGTAATAGCAGGTAGTATGTACGGCCTTGGTAAAATACCTTGGCACACTTCACAGACATCCTTGTTAAAACCAGTACAGTGAAATTTGAATCATTCAAATTAGCTGTGGCAAATACTAACAAAGGAGCACAATGCAAATGTCAAATAATAGTGAATGGGGAAACAATGTGGAAAAGTGGGTTACTAGACTTGCGTATTGTTATTTTGTCGGTTTTTTAATGACGCTTTATATTTTTTTTAGGTAAAACGATGAAGACATAGGCTGGTGTCTTTTTTAGCTAAAAAAGCAGGAGAAATAAGTACGGTTGTGATGCAATTGAACGTTTTGTGGTGGAATGCTGATTGGAGTATGGATACAGTTCTTATTTTTTTTTTCTTTTAACTTCACGCTGTATCCCGCATATAGCAGTGTAGGCAGAGGGAACCAGAGCACCTAGTGTTAAGACACTCCATTTCTTTCAGCAATTCCGTCCCCCACTTTCCGCCGAATTGAGGCATTGCGTGTTGAGTAGCGGAACTCAACGCCGCGCTTTGCCTTATTACCAAACCCAAGAAATGAAAATACTAAACTTTACATTTCCTGGAGTGGGGATCGAACCCACAACCTGTCGCATTTACAGTCGCACGCTTGTGCCTCTGCGCCACGACACGCGTACTGTTCTTATTCAGATAAGAAACTCCTTACCAATCCATATATTTATTGATCAGATGCCCGGAACATCGCGTTGTAGAGCGAGGAGTCTGGAAAAATGCCTGAGACTCACAACCTAAGTGTAGTTTTAAGGGACCCTTTAAAATGCATATTAATCTTCACTTTCACTCTCACTACCTAGCATAGGTATGGCACTCTTCGAATTAAAAATTATATGAACATTATTCTATTGAAACAGTTTTCTTATAATTTATCTACCTCGTGATCGACAGAATGTGTAAGATCTATTTTAGCAAATCAAAAAATCTATAACTCCAAAAATTGTATTTCAGTTATTAGTAAACTATCCATATTTTTATTACTTTGTAATAAAATATTTAGTTGCGTTATTACACATCCAGCACAAATTATTTTAGTATTGTGCCAAGCTGCAATTTGTAACGTACACTTGTATGCGGGCGAAATGTCCACATGACAGTTTACGGGTCAATAAACTTTTGTTTTTTTTTTAAATTGCAATATTTTTGCACTTGATAAGAAGTTTTTAGTTTTAGTTATTTAAATCTTTAACTAATATTTAAATTATTTACATTATAACCTCCATCCAATACAAATATTTTCACTTAAAAACGAATTTAATTATGTTTTTTTTATTTATTTATTGATAAAAAATAAGATCATTATTACATTATGTCCAAAGTACACTATTTTTTATGAATTGTAGCTTAACTTTTATGCTGATTATATAAGCTATATTAACCTAAAGTTTCAACTAGATCTGTTCAGTAGCTTTTACATAAAAGACTAACAAACATCCATCCATTCTTAGAAATAATTATATTAATAATAATAGTAGCATACATTTTTTTAACCTATCAATGCCAAGTTTGCATATAACATATTAAAAAAAAAAACATTTTTTTTTAAAGTAAAAACTGTTGAATACGAAAACTATTCAAAAAGCGCAATAATTTCAGCATAAATTCACTTTCATAACGAAATGACCAATTACGAAACAAGTATTCGGTCGTTGCCCCTCAGCGGTGGCTTGTCTAGTGTACAGGAATCTATAATTAAATCTCACTAATTAAATAATATTTCATTATAATGCTAATTAAGTTGGTTTTGATTTTTTTT
The DNA here is from genome assembly GCA_033558755.1 of Philaethria dido. NCBI lineage: Eukaryota > Metazoa > Arthropoda > Insecta > Lepidoptera > Nymphalidae > Philaethria > Philaethria dido. Next base: position 29,460 of record JAKGSA010000973.1, on the reverse strand, counting down.
AATTGTGTTATGATTATGTTGATATGCTTAAGCTTAGTTAGCTTACTGCTTTGAAAGTAAAAAGTTTAGATATCGAGTAATAACTATTTCTTCGAATACACTTAGATTTTTTAAAATATAGTTGTGGTTCCAAGATATGAACATTTAGTTATAACATCCTACTATATTATCTATATATTAATACGTGAAGGAGAAATTTTTGATCCTTTTTAACGAAAATTAAGCGGACGGAGGAGAATGAAACTTGACACACTTATAGTTTATATGGCGAAGGAGTACATAATGATAATATCTTTTTAAAATAATGCATTAAAATATATTAAATTAATAAAATAATCATTACACCACATACTACCATGTACTACCATGGTTTGACATGCATGTTTATATAAAGTGACATAAACATTGATGATTGACGCGTTGTTAACGCGTCAACGGGAACTCCAGTAAGTACAAAAGTTTGTGATTATGGATAGATGTACAAATATAACTTCTTACTTTTTCACAAAAAAATAATTAGGTAACTCAGATGAAAATTTACGTTAACTCTAATGTACAAGACATAGTAAATCGGAATATCATAATACATAGGCTTACTACTGGAAATCTCTAAGGTAGTGTCTTAGCTAATCTTAGAAAATACAAAAAAAATGTACAAACATTTATTTGTTTTGTTTTAAAAATGTACAAATATTATTATTTATTTTTTTATGGAAAATGGCAAACGAGCAGAAGGACCACCTGATGGTAAGTGGTTACATTCGCCCATGAACATCTACAACACCAGAGATGTTGTAGATGCGTTGCCAACCTAGTGGACACAGATGGAGAAGGGGGACAATGTAGTAGTCCACCACATTTTGGGGAAAGATCGGGTGGGAAAGGGGACAAAATTTAAAAAAGTAGCTAAAAAGCACACGAATAAAATTATTTTTGTTATTTACGCTATTAAAATATAGCATTGTTACTGTATGTACTCATATGCAAATTTTCAAGCATATCATTTTTCATCATACGAAAAGAATTGGGTCAGAATAGGGTCGAAAATTTACTTTACTGATAAAAAATCGTTTTACATGCTATACTTCAAGCAAACTAGCTATATGTATGTACATGTAATTTATAAAGAGCTTATTAAGGAAAATGTTTAAACATTTGAGCGCAGTATAAAAATTTGGACGGTTTCCAAGAGGCGCGGGTTCAAGTCCCGTTCTTTTAATATTTTTTTTTTAACTTCACGCTGTAACCCGCATATAGCAGGGTAGACAGATAGAACCTGAGAACCTAGTATTAAGACACTCCGTTTTCTTATAGCAATTCCGTTCCCCACTTTCCGCCGAATTGAGGCATTGCGTGCTGAGTGGCGGAACTCAATGCCGTGTTTTGCCTTTTTACCAAACCCAGGAAATGAAAATACTAAACATTTACATTTCCTGGAGTGGAAATCGAACCCACAACCTGTCGCGTTTACAGTCGCACGCTTGTGCCTCTGCGCCACGACAGGCGTTATACGTTTTCCAAATATGGTTTTTGTTTCCTAAGTGTGTGATTAACACTTTAAAACTTTAAAGATATTATAAAAAACTGGCTAAGTGAAGTATGCAGAGGACCCACAAGATACTGTTGGGAAATAGCACCTGTTGAATACAGAATAATAAAATAAGAAGAAACGGTGCGACATAAATAAGATTTATTGACCCAAGCAAGATCAATTTGCAATCTAGATCAAGTAAACGCACAGATCGTAAAGAAACTAAGTCTTATCAGGTGATTGATTACTGTCATGTCTTTCGAAATAACGTTGATTTTTTTTTTACTCAGCTTCACGATTTTACAAAGATATCATCAGTTAGAGAAATCCTAGTGTTAAGACACTCCGTTCTACACTTTCTGTCCAAAATCGAGGCACTACGTGTTGAGTGGCGGGACTCAACTTGTCTTGTTTTAATAAAAAAAAATTGGCGGAAAGTGAGGAACGGAAATGTTGAAAGAGAATGGAGTGTCTTAACACTAGGTTCTCTGGTTCCCTCTGCCTACCCCGCTATATGCGGGATACAGCGTGAAGTTAAAAAAATATATATATATTTCAAATAAACTATTCCCCCGAGTAAGGAAAATAATATAATTGATTCTTAATCAACTTAAAAAAAGGAGGTTTTCGACATGTGTTTATTTGTGTTACCACATAACTTTTACTGCATGAACCAATTTTGATGATTTTTATTTGTACCATAGCTAGTGCTTTTAATGCATTTTTTTGAAGTCAGTTTTTCATAGTAGACACAAAAATATTAATGACAAGACATTCCTCTCTGCACTTTCTGCCTAAAAGACATTGAGTGGCGGCGAACGGGACAATGAAAATAATTTAAATGTAATCATTACTCTGAGTTGGGAAAGTAATATAACTATTTTAAAGATATGCGGCAATAAATGTGACTTTAAAGTTTCGCAATTTGACCCATTTTTAAAGTGAGTATAATAAATTTATGAGGAATCATAAATAATATGCAAACAATCGTTGCATACATTGCGTACATCTGTACGCAATTGTGCGCTAAGTGATTATATTTCTTAGAGCATATTACCCTGGTATTACACATTGTGGTTAAATGGGTTGTATGAAGTGGGGTATGGGTTATATGTCTATATATTATTTTTTTTAACTTCACGCTGTATCCGGCATATAGCAGGGTAGGCAGAGGGGACCAGAGAACCTAGTGTTAAGACACCTCATTCTCTTTTAACAATTCCGTTCCCCACTTTCCGCCGAATTGAGGCATTGCGTGTTGAGTGGCGGAACTCAACGCCGCACTTTGCCTTGTTACCAAATCCAAGAAATGAAAATACTAAGTTTTGCATTTCCTGGAGTGGGAATTGAACCCACAACCTGTCGCGTTTACAGTCGCACGTTTTTGCCTCTGCGCCACGACAGGTGTATAGGCTATATATTAATAAGTATAATATATTAAGCTTTCGAGCCGTTTTTACCACATCTATGCGGTTAGATTAATTTTTTAAACTTAGTTTACGAGCATATGGAAAAAATTGCAAGTGTAACTCTTAGATATACAGTACATTAATCAAATATAGGTCTACAGGAAAATTATGTCCGTTTAAGAAATAAAACAAATGTTCACTAAGTAAGTTCATATTATTGTTTCCTCTTTCTTTTGTATTTTTTTGTGTGTGCAATAAAGATAATTCTATTCTAATCTATTCTAAAAATTTTAACAATAATTTAATTTTGAAAAAGTTGATATGTTAATGATTTCTTGCTGGGGAGAGGGCAAGTTTAGATAGTGGGGCAGAACTTTCCGATAGACCTATATAACTATACCTACATTTATTATGTATTTGCAACATTTGTATAAAATGTAAATATTTTTTGTATAAATAATTTTCAAATAAACTTAGATTCTCTTTTCCTTCTTCTCGAAATTAAATATTTTAAAAACTATCCATAGTTTTAATTAATTAAGTTCCGGCTATCGATTAAACACCAATAATCAAGATTTTTGTGACGTTTACTTGTACGGAAACGGAAATAAAATATTACAGATATTTATCAAAATATATTGTTGACGCTCACCCGGGAGGCTCATCATAGTTGTATATTTATTGTAAATGATATCTTCTCAGCAGAACTGCCTTTCGAGCCGGTGGTAGCTTCCGTTAGGACTGACATGACTGACACCTTTGTAAATTCACGATTCGAAAGTGCTTGTAATAGCCTACTTGAATAAAGATTGATTTTGATTTTGATTTTTAAATATTATTCAAAATAACACGCGGTGTTTGGTTACATCACGCAAATTCCATCGCTTATTACAATAGGAGAGAAGACAAAACTTGGATCCGTATTTTGTTATTTATATTAAGGTTTTATTGTTCTCTAGTGCCTTAATTAAATTGACAGGCATTCATAGATTAATAAGTTAAAAAGCTCCGTCCAAGACTTTCCGATTATACAAAAAAATAAACCCACGTACTAAGAGTTTATCATTTTAATATAAATATAAATTTCACCATAAATTTTGTTTTTTTTTTAATTTGTCTCTTAGTTTAAATTTTTTTAATTTACTGTTTGGCAAAGAATAATTGTATGATATTTAAGTACTTCTACACGTACATAAGACACATTCCACAATGATTTCACATCACTTTTTCCAATCAATCGCTAAGAAATGGAAAACTATACTCGTATAACACAATTAAGTATTCATAATTCTTTCCGCATCGTTAGAATGTGTGTCGATGTTAGAAAAAATCCGGTAGTTGAAACGTCCTTATCTCATTATGCCTTTTTAAGAACAACCTCGCTCTATAGGAAATTCATTTGTTCCTGTTATTATTCTTCGTATTTGTATGATTGTGTATGTAATATGGCAGAATATTTCTAGTAGCTTCTTGCTTTGTTTTCTTTGTACATACATACATACATAGCTTCACGCTGTATCCCGCATATAGCATGATAGACAGAGGGAATCTATTATTAAGGCACTCCGTTCCCATTTTCCGCCGACTTGAGGCATTGCGTGCTGAGTGGCGGAACTCAACGCCGCGCTTTGACATGTTACCAAACGAGGAAATGAAAAATTCCATTTCCTGGAGTGGAAATCGAACCCACAACCTGTCGCGTTTACAGTCTCACGCTTGTACCTCTGCGCCACGACAGACGTTTAAAGAACAACTTTAAATATATTTATTTTTAACGGATTTCAAAAAAGACGGTTATCAAATCGACTGTTTTTTTTTGTTTGTTACCGCATAACTTTTTAGTCGTTAAACCAATTTTGAATATCCATTTTTATGAGATAGCTAGTGCTTCTTGTCCTATTTAAATATAATTAAAATCTCACTAGCAGTTTTAGAGCTATTCGTAATAATTTTATTTTTGATGCAATACATTTGAAGTAAATTTCCTTTTTCTGGACTAATACTTTAAGGAATATTCACACATTATATTTATTTTATATAGACTACATAGTACTCTATAAAGGTAAAATTTTTGATAAATTATTAGAGTGAAAAAGTCAACTAGAACTCAGTATCCATCATATTATCTTTGTCTAGCAATCAAGAGTCAACAGACCATTCTAAAAATAAACTTATCGCTACATCCGGTTTCCGTCCTTACAATGTACGAGTATGTTTATCCTTTTCTAAACTAAATTAACTTCTGCCATACATTTTATGTTTTCCAGTGAATGAAATAAATTGAACTGTTGAATTTTTTTTGACAAATATGATAATAGCAGCTTTATGCTTTATACCGCATAACAAGGTAGTCAAAGAAAACCCAGTCTTAAAACACACTGATCTCCACTTTCTAATTGAGACATTGTGTATTGAATGGCGCAACTAAACGCCGCGCCTTTCCAGTGTCTTACCAGATCTAGGAAATAAAAATTAAGCATAATCATTCGAGCTTAAAGTCAAACACTATTTCATTGAGCCATGACAGCTTCTATTTCAATTCGATACCTTTTTAATAATTATTTGGACCTTAAGAAATACATATGAGAATATTAACTTTTATTATTATAACATTTGTAGGATTGATTTTCTAGCACTAAGTTAATAATGTAATCAACAATACAGTTCACATCCTGCCACGACGAACCCAGAGAACCTAGTGTTAAGACACTACGTTCTTTTTAAACATTTCCGTTCCCCACTTACCGCCGTATTGAAGCATTGCGTGCTGGGTGGCGGAACTCAACGCCGCGTTTTGCCTTATTAACAGAGCGAGGAAGTGAAAATACAAAATATTATCTAATATTTTCAATTCCCGGCGTGGGAATCAAACCCACTACTTGTCGCGTTCATAATCACACGCTTGTGCCTGTATGCCACGACAAGCCCCAAGTAGTAAATATTATTACGCACAAATTATTAAAACTAAACAAAAATAACACTTTCTACATTTTTGTATTGTAACTTGTTTTATAACAAGTGTTAACATAACAATTAACTAACTTATCGATATTTAAATCGATTAAACCTTTGACAGCCAACACAGATAACTAATATAATATTTAATCTACAATCTATGTATATTTATACAAATCATTCATTCAACTTCTCGTAAACGGAGTGACAAGGTCAATTGCGATATTCCTAACGAATCGAGACTTTAGAAAACATTGAACTATTATGAAAATGCCAAGACACACCTGAGTGGTTTTAAAACAATAGTTTTTTTTTGTCTCTTCTTATTTATAAACATCAGAAAAATTTGAACGCCTTTCAACTCCTGTCGTGACGCAGTGGTACAAGCGGGCGACTGTAAGCGCGACAGATTGCGGGTTCGATTCCCACTCCAGGAAATGGAATGTTTCATTTCCTAAGCTTAGGACTTACTCAGCACGCAATCCTTCAATTAGGCGGAAAGTGGGGAACGGAGTGTCTCAACACTAGGTTCTCAGGTTCCCTCTGCCTACCCTGCTATATGCGGGATAAAGCGTGAAGTTAAAAAAAAGGAAAATTTGTATTTTCTTTAATAGATTGTAATGCAATTTACATTAGTTTGTTCCACGTTCATAACGTGGTTGCATGTTAGTTTATACTATATTTTAAAGCGTCGAATCATATAACAATTATGAATTATAGATTTATTATATTTGTGTAAATTAATATATCAGTCATCAGACAAATATTAAAATGTGTTTACTGTCACTTTCTTCAAATAAAATCATTTTACTACGTACTACGTTAGCTTCCAAAATGTAATCTAAAAACTGGAAACAAAAAACGATAATTAATGGATAAGGAACTTGTATACATATCAATTTGAACCAGAGCCCGCGTGTTTTAGAAACCATCCAACAAACGCTCTGACCGCTAAGCATTTTCGGTTCCCGATAAGAGCGTATGGTTTAACAGTCAAAAAGCTTAAACGTTTTCTAAGAGGCGCGGGTTCTAGTACCTACTGTTGCGTTAACATTTTTATTCATTTTTCGTATCCTACATATATCCTTACTTATATTATAAATGCGAAAGTAACTCTGTCTGTCTGTCTGTTACGCTCTCACGTCTAAGCCACAGAACCGATTTTGATGAAATTCAGTATGAAGGTAGAACTGAACTTGAGAAAGGTCATAGGATATTATTTATATTTTTTATCGCGAAAAAATTTTTATAATTTTTTATTTTTATTTTTTATATATTTTTTTTGACAAATAATCTAGACTTTGGGAAAGTCTATAGGCTACTCCTTATACGTTGCGCGATATAGCTGAATTCCACGCGGGCGAAGCCGCGGGCGGAAAGCTAGTGTATAATAATTCAAGATATTATTAAATATATTTTATGAAACTCGTGCGTATATCACCTTAGCGTATCATCTGACTAATTTTTATAAAACCGTTAAAAATCAAGTGTACGCGTACCGAATGCCATATAAGCGTAAGAAAGAAATTACGATATGGTATAAATTGTCATGTATATTTATTTACTAAATTAAGACAAGTGTAGTTATTTTTTTTTGTTATCCTCCAAGCTCAGTGAAATAGAAACATCATAGGACTTATCTTAAATCTTAGGCGATGTTTTTAATGCCTTTTTTCTTTCTTTAATGCCCTCTCTCTCTTACTAGAAAAAACAATCTTTTCGGAAATGCAAAAAGTGACATAGTATAATTTTTTCTTAGATACTCCATAGCATCTCATGGATTCATCTGGTCCATGGTGTTGAAGAGAGGAGAGAGAGAGAGAGAAGTAGAAATAGTGTCTGGGACTAGTGATCCAAAAGTATAGACTTAAGGGGCACCTGTTTAACCTAGCTAAGGAGAGTAACAAAAATATCTTAACAATATCGTGTTATATGCACATATAAAATTAGTTGAGTCCTGCGTCTTCGTTTGCGTGGACTATAAAATCTAAAATCTACTTTTGCAGGAATTTCCAGAAATCCTGACTTAGTGCTCGTACAGTCCCCAAGAAGCCTACATGCCAAATTTCAATCTTCTAAAGTCAGTAGTTTCGCCTGTACCTTGACCATCAGTTACTCAGTAACTCAAGCGGTTTATACTCGTATATATAAATTGTACAATTATCTATTAAAAAGTCAACTTAAAGTCAATAATTGGCTCATATTTTATAGAATTTCTATAGTCATAAATAACGCAAATCATTCTGTTAGAGTGCGCTGTGTCAAGAAAGTTAGGTGACAATTATATCTGACACTACATAAACGCGCTTTCTCCTTGCGACGGTTTAGTGAAAATGTTGTAAGCAGTTTACGTTAATCTCACTGAATACCACCTATCTATATATAAATACGTGAAGCAAAAACTTTGGACTCCTTTTTCGAAAATTACGCGGAGGAGCATGAAATTTGGCACACTTATATTATAGTTTATATAGAAAAGGAATACAGAATGCTAATATTTATTATTAATAAATAATGCAAAAAAATATTAAATTAATAAAATAAATGTTTCACACTACCATGTTTATATAAAGTGACATATTGTAAACGACAACGCGTTGTTAACGCGTCAACGGGGAGATTAATTATATGAAACCGCTATATTATAATATAATAGACTACTAAACTTAAGTGTTAGAGATCTTATCGTTTTTATAAGTTAAATAAAATCTAGACCTTCCTTTCTAATATATTAGTTATTTCATTAAAGCTAAATTTAAATTTTATTGCCGCGAGTTATTTTTAAACGAATTGCAATATTATAACTAAATTATTATTACTATATACTAGTTAGCCTATTGGCTATCGTGACGTAGTGGGGCAGCGTCTAACTGCAAACATGATAGTCTTGGGTTCGATTCTCACTCGGAGTTATGATTATATTGAATTTATTTTCGTTTCACCGCTCTGTCAAGACAAGCGTTGCGTTGAGTTCCGCCACTCAACAGGCAATATTTTGATAATACAAAAAAAGAAAACTATATAAAGAATGCCTACAAATAACTATACGAATAAAGTATAAAACTAAAAATAATACAAAATCAATTAGTTATTTTAGATAATATAAAAAATTAAAGGGTAGAATCCTCAGATTACCTTTTATAAAGAACTTTACAAAAAAATGTCATCATTTTCACAATTATGAAATTCATACAAACGACTTCACTTTTAGCATCAATCGAGAAAATAATCGCTAGCGTAAAAAATGTTATTCATAATCACAACCTACGCAATTGTAACCACATACATTAACGTTTATAATACATCTAAAATAAAACAATGGCAGTATAAAGACGTTCTCACATCGATAACATACGTAGGATTCACTTTCGCTGCAACCTGATGCCGAAAGTGCGAATCTTTTTTTCCAAAATAACTAAAACTTTAATTTTAAGAGAAAACGCTATGATATATAAAGAACTGAAATTAATTATTATTTTTGTGTTGCAATTTTGTCATGGAAACACCAAATTTCAGTAAACGATATCGATAAAACAAAGGATATCGATTTTTCATAACAAACTATTATTTCGATTCGAATAAAATCGATAAAATATTTACCAACACTAGACAGACATTGTTATGATTGAGTCTTAAAAAAATAAACAAATCAATTATTAAGGTTAATCCATAAAAAAAAACAAAACAACAATAAAAGACATTAGTCACAGATGATAAATTAAAAAAAAACAGTAGATTATGATAATAGCTTTAAGATTAGCCTAACCTATAATACATTAATGAACTCATTTCATTCCGTGTAATTGTATCATGCGATATTTGTTTATTTACGACGTATTGTGGATTGTGATATAAGGAAATACCTCGTATCTAATGTTTACATTTAAATGTTTTCGTGACGCAGTTAGAAAACGAATAAAAAATCAATCAAAACTAGTTTCTCCGTTGACGCGTTAACAACGGGTTGTCTTTAGCAATGTATATGTCACTTTATATAGATGTCAAACCATGGTAGTGCGTGTAACATTTATTTTATTAATATAATATATTTTTTATGCATTATTTAAAAAACATCTTAGCATTCTGCACTCGTTCTCTATATAAACTATAATTGTGCCAAGTTTCATGCTCCTCCGTCTGCGTAATCTTCGCTATCTCTCTCTTTTTCTTTTTACGCTATCTTATCTCTATATATAATTTAAATATATTATATATAGAAACAATCTTATTTTAACAAAGAAGAAAATCATATAAAATGCACTAAAAAGTAAGATTATTTCGAATAATTCAAAAACTACTCGTCAGATCTTAACTAAATTTAAATGGAACCACATCAAAAGCACTAGCTATTATATAAAAAAGAAACATCAACATCATCCTTTTTTTGAAGTCAGTTAATGAACAAACAGATATCTACAAATTCACCTTCAACAGCTTCACGCTTTATCCTGCATATCAGCGTAATCAGAGAACACCTAGCATCAAGACTCTGCTTTCCACTTTCCAAAAACAAAAACATTGTGAAAAAAGAAGTTATATTTAACGTTTTTTTTTTTAATTTTATCAAAACAAATTTAAAGTAATAATTTTCGAAATACCACTTTTTTTATAATAAATAATTACAAATTATAATTAATTTAAGATAAAGGAAGTGTGTATGTTAAAGATCATAATAAGTTATCTTGTTAAGATTTATGGGTAATATGTTTGAAGTGTTACAGCCGCTATCACAGGAAGTCTGTCT
>JAKGSA010000973.1:7500-18417 GCA_033558755.1 Philaethria dido | reverse complement strand
TCTTTTTTTTTTAACTTCACGCTGTATCCCACATATAGCAGGGTAGGCAGAGGGAACCTGAGAACCTAGTGTTAAGACACTCCGTTCTCTTACAACAATTCCGTTCCCCACTTTCCGCCAAATTGCGGCATTGCGTGTTGAGTGGCAGAACTCAACGCCGCGCTTTGCCTTCTTACCAAACCCAGGAAATGAAAATACTAGCATTTCCTGGAGTGGGAATCGAACCCACAACCTATCGTGTTTACAGTAGCACGCTTGTGCCGCTGCGCCACGACAGGCGTCCATTTTTCCATAATTTCATAATATACATAATTTTCCATAATTAATTAAATAAAAATAAAATTATACACTAACAAAACGAGTCTCGATATCATATAAGGCGTCCAGTGGAATGCAGCAAGAATAATAAAGTTTGTTTGTTCGTAATATCGCTTTACAATTATATAAGAGGTCTTATTCACGATTATTCAACCGGCAAGCGGTATTAGGCATAAATTATAATATATGTAGCTGATAGTCTTTTTTGTAGCAGTCGCAACTAGTTGACGACAGATCTGAAATGTTATTGAACTTGTTTTTACAATTAAAGTGTTAATATTATTTATTAAAAAGTAGCATTGATTGAATAGAAAATATGTTTAAATTAAATCACTTAATATGTATTAAGTATGTGCTGAGAAAAAAAATATTGGTTGCCGTTGGTTCATTTTTTATATTCTACATAAATATTCATACAAAATATATAAAGCGAAATGTAAGATAACTATTTATTTCATACTTTCGTTGCCCATTATTCTATATTGGGGATAGAGGAAGAAGAGGTAGCCCCGGACACTTAAATGAAACGCAAATAAAAATTAAAGATTTTCCTGCCTTATTTCATATTTAATAACCAGTGATAAAGTATAACAGGATCGATGATTTATTTTCGCGGAAACAAAACGTTGTCTCACAACTAATTTATTAAGCGGCCTTGTCGCGATTGAACTGCATCTGTTTCTACTCTAGAAAAGGTATCTTTACAATAATTCTTTTTCTAAACAATGCATTTAGTTTCTAAGAAATACCCGCTAGAGCTACCCGCCCTTCCCCTACTTAGTAATGAAATTGCAAGTGGCAATATTTAACAACAAAGTTAATTAAAAACCTCACATAGCCTAACACGTGTTGAAATTGACGTAAGTCTACAACTAAATTAAATTTAACTTAAGATTGTGTTCTTATGTTTTCAATGCAAATTTTGTTATAATAAAAGGTCTTCCTGAAATATATATTCGGGATTCGGAACTCGAGTTCGAGGAGTCCCATCACTATACATATACTATAACCAACCGATATTTCTAAATAAATAAACAATTAATATTACCTAAAAATTAATTAATATTCTAATTCCATATTCTGAACAAAAATACCCAATTATTTCTAATATATTAACATACATTAATAAACATGGTCACAATAAAGGCTCGTGCGTCTAAATTGCATCGTTTGATGACGCGGGCACGATAACCGTATCGCTATTGTAGTGCGTATTTGGAGCGGAAAGAAAAACACAACTGTTAAATTCTGTCATCTATATAAGAGTCAATGTCTAAAATGGATATTATATTTTTATGTCGTTTTTGTTAGCTATTTATGTATGTAAGAAATAAATTCTACAACAATATTTTGGCCCACTTTTTCATGATTTGTTTGAAAATTTGCATTTTACATATTGTGTCCGGATCCGATGACAATACAGTACTTTCGTTTTAAACGTGTTCCTTTTAGTTTGTTTTTTAATCTAATATGTCATTGATTTTGAAAAAAAAATTAAAAAAAATATATAAATATAGATAAATTTATTAAATTTTATAATATTATATTTTTAAATATTATATAGCGCTATTATTAGCTTATGTAATTACCACACACCTCTTACTTACACAGGAAAAAAGCAGAGAGAAGTTATTCAAAAGTCATTTGTCATTGACGTTTTAGAGATATCGCTTGTAACCTGGCGATACCCAAAATTGTATTTCATCTTATTCGGATAAGAAAAGTATCTTATCTATGTTACAAATATAACTATTCAAGATTAAAATTTTACATATCAACAATATTAAAAGAAGTGTATACCAAGAAAGCAGTATTTGCAGTGAAAACCTAGTGTTTAGCAGCGTGCCTAGCAGCGAACGGAGTGTCTTAACACTAGGCTCACTCTGACCCCGCCGAGGTTTCCACGGATGATTGGGGCAGTTCCCGTGGGCCTCGGCCAGTGGCGGTAGAGGAGGAGCACCGTGAGGTTTTAGTGGTTATATGGTCGGCCTCTTTACAGCCGGACCGGAGTCCCAAATAACCCGGCCGACCCGCGGGCGGTATGCGTAACGGATTTCCTCACGTTATAAAAAAAGGCTCTTTCTAACTATCCTGCTATGCGGGATAAAGCTTGAAACTGCTACGTAAATATATATTGCTGGCAAGCAATTAAAAAAAAAACCTATAACATAAATTATCTGAATGAACTTATCAATATATGTAGATACAAATAAAAAAATTGGTCATCCCATAGATTATTATGATATGATAATTCGTAAGCATTATCTTGTTTTCACATATAAGGTAGAAAATGAGTCATGTGTTGAATCAGTCATAATAAAAAATATGTGCGAATTAGTTTATTTTTACGAAATAAATATACTTCAATAGTAAATTATATTTAGTTAACATAATTAACCCATTTATACATACATATATTTAATAACCATTTGTCGGAACAATGTTAAAGTCATTATAATAATTTTTATTAAATATTACTTAGGGTACAATGAACTTGTATAATTGTTAATCAATCAATAAACTTAAATACTCTTTCCGTCTCACAGAGTGACTGACATACAACGCACAGTCAAAAATATTGATAGTAGAAAGCTGAAATTTGACATGTAAGTACTTTGGGTAGTGTAGGGTAGCACTAATAGACAATTTCGAAAAACTCCTATGGGAAGAGAAAAAGACATCTTAGTTGTCGAGCATACTGCCCTATTAATTATAAGAATTTCCAAAAAAATATTTCCGAATCCTAAAATATACACTTTTAATCCTATCAAAATAGTTTCATTTAACTGAATATTTTTTTTTAGCTTCACGCTGTATAGCAGGGTAGGCAGATGGAACCTGAAAACTTAGTGTTAAGACACTCCGTTCCCCACTTTCCGCCGAATTGAGGCATTGCGTGCTGAGTGGCGGAACTCAACTCCAGGAAATGAAAAAATCCATTTCATGGAGTGGGAATCGAACCCACAACCTGTCGCGTTTACAGTCTCACGCTTGTGCCTCTGCGCCACAACAGGTGTTAATATTTATTTTTATTGTATATACGTATTTGGACAGTATTAAGCAATGTTTTTGTGTATAGAACTACAAAAACGGATGCATTTAAGCATGCAAATGAAACGACAAGTCCAAACAAACGGTGACACGTCTCGACAACCAATTCAGCTCCAAACGTGCATGAACAGAGAAAGTTTGTTACTTTTCAATATATTACAACTTACAACCAATTAGTTACGTTAAATAACGTTTTGAAAAGCATTAATATTTATTTTGTTTTAGTGTTTCTATTCTAGCAAGTTAGCGCTTGCAAGGTAGTTTAAATTTGAGATTCATTTCTAATATAGTTATTAAGTAACAGAATTTCTATTAAAATTGTGTTGTGATTATTGTAGTATTAGTTTTTATACTTCATAAAATGTTCTCAGAGGTCAAAGTGGTTCAGTGTCTAAAAATTCGTTTGTGGGTTCGATTCCCGCTCGGAAGACTAGTCATACTTATTAATTAGTTTCACTTCTCTACTCTGATAAACGTTATATCTCGAATTTGAACGGAAAGTGAAAAATGAAATGTTTTGGCAACAGTTTCTCTTTAACTACTCTGCTATGCGGGTAAACGTGAAAATGACAATATCATCACAATCACAGGGAACATAGTTTAAAGAAACTTCGTTCCACTTTCCACCCAAATCGACACCTAAATCCCTTGCAATTTTACTAGAGGTGGGAAATAAAGATTTTTTTAGCTACACGCTGTAATAATCCCGCATATAGCAGGATAGGCAGCGGCAACCTGAGAACCTAGAGTTAAGACACTCCGTTCCCCACTTTCCGCCGAATTGAGGCATTGCGTGCTGAGTGAAAGAACTTAAGCCGCGCTTTGCCTTGTTACCAAACCCAGGAAATGAAAATATAACATTTCCTGGAGTGGGAATCGAATCCACAACCTGTCGCGTTTGCAGTCGCACGTTTGTGCCTCTGCGCCAAAATAGGAGTTAAGATAATTAAATATAATCATTCCCCCGAGTGAGAATTGAACCCACGATCATCATCATTAACATTCAGTGCCCCGATAGCTACAAACATGCACTACATTTTCTAATATGACATACACATAGACATTTACATATAACAATCGCATAATAGTTCATTTCGGTACCACAAAGGCTTACAAGTCACGTATGTACGTTTTCACTACTTTTAATTCAAAGTACTATTATGCAAGTAAGTAATGTAATTCAGTATTGTGTCACTGAATAATACTAAGAATTTTAAGGTCTATTATAGATGCTTGAATTTCTTACTAGTTGCCACCCCGCGGGTTCGCTCGCGTGGTTAATGACACTCCATACCATATACTATAAGTAGATTTTAAAAAAAGTTTTATAAAGTTTCATTATAATCGGTTAAGTAGTTTAGTTTGAAAGCGTAACAAGCAAACTTATATTCACATTTATAGCAAATAACTATCTAAATAAAGATATTTTAAAATGTAGCATAAAAATAATTATATAATAAATAGAATAGATTTTGTTTTTTCTTATCAGAAAAGATTTAATAAAGTAAGAAAGTAGATAATTAAATGGCATAAGGATTTCCAATATATAATAAATTATTCAGAATGCTCTGATATAACATTTTTAATTATCTTCTAATAAATTAAGAATGTATTATAAATGTTAATAGTAGATGTATATTGAAAATTGGAACAATCTTAATAAGTTATATGCATTTTTTATTCTATTCAATTTAAGTATGAGTTAAATTGTTATTTATTTTAAATGTGAGTTTATTTTTAATCTGTTATCAAATGGAATTTGAAATTCTATTTTAAATTTAATAAGTTTTTTATACATACATACATACATAGCTTCTCGCTGTATCCCGCATATTACAAGGTAGGCAGAGGAAACCTAGTGTTTGACATATATACAGACACTCCGTTCCCCACTTTACGCCGAATTAAGGCATTGCGTGCTGAGTAGCGAACTCAACGCCGCGCTTTGCCGTGTTACCAAACCCAGGAAATGAAAAATTCCATTTCCAGGCGTGGGAATCAAACCCACAACCTGTCGCGTTTACAGTCGCACGCTAGTGCCTGTGCGCCACGACAGGCGCACAAGAAATTTCTAATAAAATACGCACAAGACCTACACCACATAATTACATAAAAATATATAATTATATATATATATAGATTATGATAGACAGTTGTGTCAATGTGACAGGCACAAGAGCGGGGCATTGGCATTCAAGAGAGCAACTTCCCGGTCGAGATATGTAAGTAGTTCTTGCTTATGCAAGACAATTCCCGAGAAAGCGTGGCGTGACAACACTAGCGGTACGACTACGGCGGTACGTCGCACGCATACTAACTAATTGCTTAGATTTTTGATAACTGTATTGTGCTAATTATTATAATATTATTTATCTATGCAGTTTTAGTATAATGACGTTTTGTTTGACGTTTCGAAGAAAGTTTTTGATTGTTTATTGTTTTTGTTTTGTGAATTTAAATTGGTTGTGGGATAAGTATGTGTTAATTTTAAAAATAATGATTGAAAAAATGACAATTTTATGATAGTTTTTGGAGTGGTTCCTTAACTTCAACTTTTAAACCTAAATTAGGCTCAAAACTACTTTATTCGACTTTTAAAATATTACAATATGGATGCGAAAGGTCTTTTACTTATCGCATGTCTAACATTGTGGTAATCCACACAGCGCACTTGTGTTATGTTAAAGCACACCGTTTAGTATCAACTTCAATCCTCTTCAATAAAAACAAGATGCCGGAATTCAACACAACATTTGTTCTAAACAGATCGTAATTACAAGCCTTATATTGTAAATTTAAATCGTCCAAGTATTTTTGAAACTAAATTATCAAGTAAGTACATTGTACAATCAGTGAGAACGAAGTCTATCCACAAAAATTCAGGTCAATTTGCAATGTAGTGCCAAAAATAGCCTTAAACAGCCAAATATTTTAATCAATGAGCGTACGTAAAACTGGACTGGTACGTGACAAGATTTAGTTTAAATTTTTAGCAATGCCATACTTGGATTTCCTAATTAATTGAAACTAAGTAGGTATGTGTAAAATATATAAATATTTATTATTATAGGTATATTTGGCATTATATAAGTAAGGAATTATTTAGGGAACTTTTTTTTTTATCTTTATTTGACAACGAACTCAGTGTCGTTTCACTTTGTTATACTTTTCTTCCATTTTAGAGACTTGTACTGGCCGGTATTAACTCCACGCTTTAATTATCCAGACAGGATAAAGAAAATATTTTAAAAAATATATTTCCAACCGTTTACCATTTTAACCATTCATAGTTTTAAGTGTATATATAATATAAGAATTTCGGGTAATCCTCATTCTTCCTAAAAAAACCTTACATACCAAACTTCAGCTTTCTACTCCCAGCACTTTCTTCCGAGCTTTGTCTGTCAGTGACTCAGTAAGTTAAATGAAGTTAGTTTTATATATAGATATTGATAATTGATATAAATATTTCCCCAAGTAAAAATCGAACTCAGAACCATTGCTTGTACATAAACACATTTAGCTACTGCGTTACGATACTCATGTTCTATATACGTTACTTTATTAAATTTCACTTAGATATTGTTATCTAATTGCTGATTTACATATAAATGGTACGTAGATTATTTCGTTGTACATGATAATATTATTTTTTTATGATTATAACAGTTGTAAGAAGTTGTAAACCTAGATTCATTTTCTTATCATTTCGCAATACGCCATTCGTTTTTTATAACAATACTCTATTTAAAGCTGTATTGTGTTAAAATTCTTAAGAGATATTAACTTTTTTTTTTAATTACGCAGTTATATAATAAAGCTTTTAATGTAAAATTATTTTTCCCCTTTCCCATCCATCCTTTCCCCAAAATGTGGTGGTGCCGATAGCGGACTACTACATAGTCTTTTCCCTTCCATCTGTATCATCTAGGTTGGCAACGTATCTACAACATCTCTAGTGTTCTAGATGTTCATGTGCGAAGGTAACCACTTACCATCAGGTGGTCCTTCTGCTCGATCGCTTTTTCATTTAGTTCAATAACATTTTATTATTGCAGCTTCACGCTATATCTCGTATAACAGGGAAGTAAACACACTTCGTTCGCCACTTTCCGCCAGAACCCGAGACATTGGGTATTAAGTGGCGGAACCCAACGCCGCGCTTACCAGAGCAGAAAAATGAAAATAATTCTCCCGAGTGGAAATCAAACCCACAACCAACACAGTCAGATACTGTCCAACTGCGTCGCGATGGCCTAATAGATTTATTTTTTTAGCTTCACGCTGTATCACATAGCAAGGTAAGCAGAGGGAACCTGAGAACCTTGTGTTAAGACACTCCGTTCTTTTTTACAATTTCGTTCCCCATTTTCTGCATTGCGTGCTGAGTGCGTCAGTGGCAGAACTTAACGCCGCGCTTTGCCTTGTTACCAGAACGAGGAAATGGAAATATTAAATATTGTTTTAATATTTGCTTTTCCTGGAGTCGGAATCCCACAACCTGTCGCGCTTACAATCGCACGCTTGTGCCTTTGCACCACGACAGGCGTTAAATTTTATAGAAATATAAAACATAAAAATATATATAGCTAAAGAACCCAATCCTTATAAGCTCATTTGCACTTAACTATAACAGCATCTTACATAAATAAAAACAATAAAACCAATTAAATATTACATATTTTGTAATCTTTACTTCGATTGTGATTGTAAAAACGTATTGTAACATACATAAAAAAATCCAGCAGCTAATTGCTTGCTAACAAGGAGTAAGCCTTGAACCTACCACAAAGGAATGTTTTGTTCGTATGTACGAAAGTTGAACCTGTAGTAATAATGCTGACCTTGGTAAGAACATCACCGCAATCGTTCTTACAAAACAACCTACAAAAGGCTATAAGTAACAAAATAAGAATAGGAAAATAATTAAATAATAGTTATTAATATATGTGATTATAATTTTTTTATTGTTTTAATCTGGTAAGTTAATGCGCGGCGTTGTGTCTTGCCACTTTACACGTAGTGGCTCAAGTTGGGCTTGAGTACGGGGTGTTTTGACTCTAGGACTACTTTCTGCCTACCTTTGTTTTGGGATTCGACAAACGTTTGAAGCTAATAACACAATATAATAAGGTACATATATTGTAATTTCTTAACTTTTAAACCGAATTTAAAAAAAGGAGGAGGCTCTCAATTCGACTGCATTTTATTTATTTTTTACTAGATGAACCAATTTTAAGGGTTATTTTTTAATAAATTTAGTTACGATCTAACAAGTAGGTTTTGAGGTATTCGTAATAATTTCACTTTTTAAAAATACACTAATATTTTATTTGATGTCGGTTTTCATTTTTTTGACACAATTTTATTTATTGTGACGTATGAATAAAATATTAAAACAAGTCCACATTAAACTTTGGCATTGCTGTCTATAAAAAATATACGTCAATCGTAGTGTTTTTCTTCGGAACACTATCTTCCGTTATCAGTAAGTGCACATCATTGTACCAAATTGAGTTTGACAACAAATATAAGTATCTAATCAGTGAGTGATCCCTTTGATAAGTGTTTTGCTAATTTTGTTTTTTTTTTGTCCTTTTTTTATTACTTTGTATACCATATTAAAAAAATACCGTAAATAAATTATTGTGCTAAAAGTATAGTTATTTCTTTTACGCTGTATCCCGCACATATCAGGGTGGGCAAAGGGAACCAGAGAATTTAGTGTTAAGATACTCCGTTCTCTTAAGATTCCATTCCTTATTTTTCGCCGAATTGGGGTATTATTTAAGCATAAATATAAACCATAATTAAGTATTATGTTTAAACTAGGAGAAGATAATTATTATAATATTATAGTATGATCAAATCACACAAAATATTTTAAAAATCAATTCAAATCAATGCTTCAATTCGGCGGAAAGTGGGGAACGGAGTGTCTTAACACTAGGTTCCCTCTGCCTACCCTCCTATATGCGGGATACAGCGTGAAGCTATCTATGTATGTATTTAAAAAAAATAGACTATATGTTACTCTAATGTATAAGTAATATTATCATAAAGTTTCATCTAAATCAGTTTAGCAGTTTTTCTGTGATAGTGTAACAAACACACATACATCTTCACAAACTTATGTATTAATATTATTATTATAGTGAGATTACAAAATAATAATTACATAATATAACATTATAGAACGTGTTTCTCATCACGTTTTTGTTTTTATAATGAGGTCAAACAGGATCTGTTACATTCATAGGAAATATTTAATTAACCTACATTCATTTACTAATAGCACTCAGAGATATCAATTAACGTTAAATAACATTTATAATAATACCTCGAGGTCAAACGCGCACAGGCACAAGCGTGCGATTGTAAATGCGACAGGTTATGGGTTCAATTCCTACTACAGAAAATTAAAATATTTAATATTTATATACATATAATATTTATAATATTTATTTTCATTTCCTCGCTCTGGTAATTAGGCAAAGCGCGTGTGAGTTCCGCCACTCAACACGCAATGACTCAAATCGGCGCAAAGTGCGGAAATCTTAATAGAAAGAAGTAGAAGTGTCTTAACACTAGGCCCCTCTGCCCACCCTTCTATGTGCAATATATAGCATTAAGCTAAAAAAATGTACCGATTTAATGTTAATTAAACACAAATCGACGTCCCTGAGTGCAACTACAAATAAAATATCTTTTTCATACATTTTAAGTAAACAAGCCTTCTAAAGTAAACATTTCTTAGGGAGTGTTCCTAAATAAACATGTTAAGTCATAATCTCATCACTAACTTATAAGTCATGGTATGATATACCGTTATTGTGACTCACGCACCGTAAACGATAATTTAACTTAATATTTACGCGAGCTATATAGAAATTACACTTGTTTGTAGAAGTAAAAGCGAGAGGTATATCAGCGAAATCTCTCTATAATCTACTAAAAGATCTCAGCCTGTCTAGAATTAGCATCTGTTTTCAACTTTTAGCTTGTATTTCTAAGGCAACATTAGTAGGATATTTTCAAATTTAGTTTGAAAAAGAGAGAAGAGAACGGACAGCGCAAGGGTTAATACGTTTTAAAGGAAGCCCTATTTAAGACTATGTGGCCCCTTAAGCCTACATATGGGTTGCAACTCCCAAGTTCTGAGCTCCTCTTTCAAGCTCCTCTTTCCGCATCTCTTTAGAAATTATCATATACATTTTTTCTTTTTTTTTTAACTTCACGCTGTATCCCGCATATCGCGGGGAAGGCAGAGGGAACCAGAGAATCTATTGTTAAGACACTCCATTCTCTTTCACATTTCCGTTCCCCACTTTTCGCCAAATTGAGGTATTGCGTGTTGAGTGACGGAACGCAACGCCGCGCTTTGCCTTGTTACCAAACCCAAGAAATGAAAATACTAAATTTTACATTTCCTGGAGTGGGAATCGAACCCACAACCTGCCGCGTCTTCAGTCGCACGCTTGTGCCTCTGCGCCATGACAGGCGTTACTACTATAAACTTATATACCTTTACCAATAATAATTAACAAT
>JAKGSA010000973.1:0-2500 GCA_033558755.1 Philaethria dido | reverse complement strand
ATTAGGAAAAACGTAATTAAAAATCATTTGATTTTGTAAACTGAGCTAACGAGTCTTTGGTTCTTTTCACTGAGCATTTGAACTATTGATAGATGATTCTACTCGTAAATCGGGAAAGTAGGTATAGTTTCTTACTAAGAAGTTTATGGTTTTGACGCAAGAAAGTCGTATGAAAGGCCCAGAGAGCATTCTCTTAACAAAGACTAAACAATAATACCTCGAGATATGTTTACACTATTCTTGTAGACCTGCAACGCCAGCATTTTTATGACACAACTAACGTAACTATTTTCTAGAAACAGCAATACATTTTTTTCAAATAAAGCATAAAATTTACTATTACCTATAAAAACATAAATAAAATCGTTCACGAGTAGAAATCCTCTCCATATACATATTTTAAATAGATTTACTACGCTCTTAAACGCCTGTCGTGGTGCAGAGGCACAAGCGTGTGACTGTAAACGCAACAGATTGTGCGTTCGATTTCCACTCCAGGAAATGGAATTTCTCATTTCCTGGGTTTGGTAACAAAGCAAAGCGCGGCGCCGAGTTCCACCACTCAGCACGCAATGCCTCAATTCGGCGGAAAGTGGGGAACGGAGTGTCTTAATACTAGATTCTCTCTGCCTACCCTGCAATATGCGCGATACAACGAGAAGCTATGTATGTATGTATGTACTAAGCTCTTACAGAAAGGACAAAGTATTTATCTTCTTTATGATACATTGTGTTACTTATCATGTAAGATTACAGATCATTCATCATTTACACATTTTCCATGGACCGATAGGTTTAGCCACAATAAAGCAATGATCGATCGAATTCGAACCAAATATAGGCAATTGTGGCTTGAAATTGATGTAAGATTATAGACGTCATGTTGCTACACTACAAATACGCGTATGTGTCGTTAATGTAAGGGAATATTATATAGTAACAGTTGCTAGTTGTAGCTTGCAATATTTGCGTGTATAATAACTGGTAAAATCTGGAGAGTGGGGAACGGAAATGTTAAAAGAGAACGGAGTGTCTTAACACTGATTCCCTGGTTCCCTCTCCCTACCCTAGCAGGGTATCTGCGGGATACAGCTTGAAGCTAAAAAAATCTGATTACCAGGCTATTGTGGCGCAGTGTGACAGTGTCTGAATGAATGAATGTTTGATTTTATTTAAATTATTTTAATTTTCCCGTTGGCGTTAAATTCCGTCACTTAATACCCAATTTGTGGAATTCTCAGGGAAAGCAGAGAGTTACCTTAACGCATGAGATCATATGTGCACTCATGAAATCATACGTTAACACATGAAATCATATGTTCACACACGAAATCATATGTACTTACATGAAATCACATGTGTACATGTGAGACCATACGTGCGAATATCTACATGCATGCATATTTGGACAAATAACTGAAATGAAGATAATTTAAATATAATCATTCTCCTCAATGGGAACCGAATCCACAACCATTCGCGTTAATTTGGAATATCGCTTTATATTTTTATATCGTTATGATTTCTCAGTTTTTTCGTTTTAATAATATATTTTAAATTTTTAATTATAAATTTTGTAATTCGCCACTGTGTCCATTACACATTATGTGCGGCATTTGTGGGTTTATTTCTTCATATCATCTTACTTGATGTGGTTAAAACAAAATAGTTTCACAATCTATTATGCAATTATAAGAATTAAGCGAAAAGCAAGAAGGTTACTCTGTACAGAATACGAAAATAAATAACATACTTGACCATTTTTTGATTTTGGACCAGATACATGCAATGTCTTGGATTCGGATGAACATTAGGTTCTCTCTGTCTATCCTGCTGTGCGGGATAAAGCATGGAGCTGTAAAAATAAACAATTTAATGTCGACTGTGAATAACTTATCTATTATTTATACCATTATGTAGGGTACGTGACGCTATGTTCTCTAGTGCTATTTTCTTAGCTTCACGCTGCGTTAGAAAACTCTACCAATCACCCGACTTAACCTTTGTTTCAAACAACTTACCACTACCTAAACTGCACTATGATCACAGCTACCTAAACTTGCGAGTCTTCCTGTAACCATGAACTAGTGCAAAATGTTTAAAAGGTTGAATTTACTAAGAATATATTCTTATGTATATCAAAATATAGATGATTAATTCAACTAAATTAGTTTTATTAATAGTACAAACAGCTCGCAAATAGGAATATACCCAATGGTGAACTCTGTAGAAATCTCATGGGAAAATATATTTTATTATAAAGCTCAACACTTCTTTAACATAGGTACAAGTAACAGCTATGTAACGGCAATTTTTTTTTATAAACATCATAAAATTTTTACTGTTATTAGTAAAAAATATACTTACTCGTACATGTCGCAATGCTTTAAAATCCACAAAAACCAGACTCTTGCCAAGGACTTTCTAAAAAAACTAATATTAATTCAAATATTATTTGAATTTTAATCCTCAAAATCTAACTTTCTGATCAAAATAAAAA
>JAKGSA010000972.1:106902-146776 GCA_033558755.1 Philaethria dido | reverse complement strand
TAGTGGTCGCGAGCCAGTCGGAGGACGAACCTCCTACCACCTAAAAAATAATAATTATAACAATATAATAGATTGTAAGTGGTGTGGTTAATGTAAATTTGTTTGTTACGCTTTTACGCCAAAACTACTCAACCGATTATCATGAAACACATTTTCTTAAGAGGCATTAAAAAGACAGGAAGTTTTAGTATTAAAGAAAATATTTTGGCACACATGATTGTTTGCTTAAAAAATCTAGCTACTTCTAAGCCTTCAAATTAACGCATATACTCACTGTACTCTATAGTATTCTAGTTTTTATATATAAATAAACAATTTTACTGCAGTACAATATAACAACCATTAAAAATTGCGGTCGCAGCTTCTGCAAGAATTGTTCGTGCAAATATAAATTAATTGCTTTCGTGATTCCGTTAATTGTACAAAAAAATATGAATCCTTAGCCTGGATTTGTATTGCGTGTTATAGCTTGTAGTAAGTAAATATATTTTTATGTACGTACAAAACTAGTTGTGAAATAAAACTGCAGTCACGGCCTATTGCAGTTTTTAATATTTTGTTAGTATTGAAACTTAAAAGAGTTGAGAATTTAATGTTGAGTGTTTCTCCACTGAATTTATAATGTCTTTTATTCAGGCGATGTGGAGAACGGAGTGTCTTAACACTAGGTTATTTATGTTTACTTTTAAAAGTTTTTAGAGCGTTAATCACACACTTAGGATACGAAAAACATATATAGAAAACTTATAAAATATTGAAGGCAGAGGGACTGCGGTCAGATCGCTTGGACGGTTTCCAAGAGGCACGGGTTCGAGTCTCGCTGCGTTCAAGTTTTTATACGATTTTTAAATATCTCTTTTTCTCTACCTTGCTACGCGTGAAAGGGTTTGAAATTAAACTTAAATGACATTTTTGATAATAAATACATCAAAGTAGATGAAATTTCATCTCATGACGAAATTGTATATAGGAACTTAAACAAAAATAAATGTAATTAAGAACTTACGTAACTTGATATAAACGTATTGTTTAAATGGTTAGAGCATGTGTGGCTCAACAAATTATTATTTCCGTTCCCCATTTTCAACCGAATGAGTGGCGGAACTGAACGGCGCGCTTTGCCTTGTTACCAGAGCGACGAAATGTAAGTACTAAATATGAAAAAGTCAAAAGAGGACGGAGTGTCTTAACACTAGGTTCTCTGGTTTCCTCTACCTACCCTGCTATATGCGGGATACAGCGTAAAGCACTTGATTATTTCATAATATTTTAAAAATCTTCTACAAATTGGTGTTATATTTAATTTGGCATAAAAGTGATTGTAGCAGGATTTGAATCTGCGTCTCTTATGAAATATATTAGAAAATAAAGTTATTAAATTACAACAAATAAAAACTTCTATTACGGTAATACTAACAGTATGTGTAACATTTAACAGCTAAACTCATTTACATATATATCGTATGTAAAAAGCAATGCTTATTGACTTAAGTAGAAAGAACAAAAACATTTGCATTGAATCCGATACTTCTAAATCAGAAAAAAATGATAGAATGGGTTAGAATAGGGAATGAAAGTTTATATGGAAGTTCCTTATTGTCAAACATAAAATCGTGTTAGATTGCTTACAACTTTCACACCCAAACCACATAACCAATTTTTTGACAAATAGTCTTGACCTTGGGAAAGGCTATAGGCTACTCCTTATCATATAGCGCGATATAACCGAATACCACGCGGGCGAAGCCGCGGGCGGAAAACTGTTAACTTAATATATTGAAATGTGGCGCCATGATTAAAGAACTGAACTGAACTGAAGTTTAAATGTAACTTTATTTAAAAAGTATTTATTGTAGTTACTATCTTATATGTAATTAAATTTGTTTTTTTGTGTAAACTATTTTAGGTGAAGGATAGAATTGATAGGATGCAAAGCATAAATTCTTTAACTATTGAATGTTATCGAGGTCAGTGTTCATTTATTTACCGTGTAATGTGTGTTACAAAACCTTATTAAATTGGTTATATATTGTAAGAAATTGAATTTATTTAAGTGATATAATAATGACAATAGTAATATGGTCATTTAACGTTTCTTTTTTCTAGGAACATTTCTATAACGTCTGTACGAACATAGGTTGTTTAATTATATTTCTAATTATTTTTTACCTTATATTTGTACAAGAGTTGTTGAAAGTAACCTATATAATAAAAAGGAACAAATAGGCTCCTTGGGGAGAACACTAAAATAGTTATTTCTTTTTAAATTTCTGAAAACGGCAAAAAACGGTATTTTAGGTTTCATAGTCGACGCAAATAAACTCGCGGGTTTCAGCTAGTATAATATATGTCGTTTTACTGAAAAAATAACAAAGAATCATATGTATGCTTTAGAAATTCGATTACGTTTTCATGTCTTTCGCACGTGTAAGACACACTGTTCATGTATAAGGTTTTTTTGGTTATTAACTATCAATATTTCCGTACCAAGCGTGGATAAGTTGATAAGTCGAGCGTCATATGCATTTTTTTTAATTAATAGATATTAATATTGCCTTACATATACACATAAATACATAGCTTCACGCTGTATCCCGCATATAGCAGGGTAGACAGAGGAAACCTAGTGTTAAGATACTCCGTTCTCCTTTTCTAGGCTTAATATTGCCTTATAGGCTGAATAAATGACTAAATACTATATTTTTAAGAAAATCAAACAATAAAATTGTTTAAATTACATAAAAATAGATATTACAAGTAAAATTTAAGCTCCATAACTACCTATCCTGAAAAGTATGCATTTTCGATAAATCAATTTATCCACGCGTGGTACGGATTTAAAAAAAAATGTTTTGTTTAATATCTAAGTATGTTTCGTACATTAACATATTGTTAATAACTTTTTGTCGCAATCAATAACGAACCAATCACTTAGCAAAAAGCTTCATTAAATCACAAGCTAATACACTCAAAATGATCAAACTCATTAATTTAAATGTTACTTGACTACTTAAGTCAGTAATAGCAGTGAATGTCAGGGGCATTAGCGTATAAGGCGACCACAAGAAACGCAAATTGTGCCCTATAAATGGTTGAACAAATTGCATACCGCCATCGCACATTTCCGTTCCCGACTGCCAACCTATTGTAAAATTACTAACTTCTAACTGTACTTTGAAACCATTACAGATTACTGCTTACATAATCCGTGTTGCGTTATTTTACATGAAATTACTATTAAATATTATAATATTGAGGTCATCGTGGCATAGTGGGGCAGTGATTGACTGTAAATACGATTGGTAGTGGATTCATCATTTGGGGAATGATTATATTGTGTTAGTGGGGAACGGAATTGTTGAAAGAGAAATAAGTTTTTGAGAGGCAATAAGTTCTCAAGGTTCCCTCTATCTACCCAGCAATATGCGGGATACAGCGTGAAGTTATGAAAAAATATATATATTGTGTTTATTTTTGTTTTTCCTGACCTGGTAGCGCGGCGTTGAGTTCCGTCACAGAAAAGGCAATGTCTCGGTTTCGGGCGGGCAGTGGAGAAAAGAGTATCCTGATACTATGTTCCCTCTAACTACTCTGTATTTTGGATAAGTATGAAGTTAGATTTCAGACCTTTATTCAAGAGACCTGTATGATATTTTATATTTCACCTCATAAAAAATGCACAAAATAGAGCGAATGAAATAAGTCAGTTAGTTTAATTATTTGTTTAAGATGAGTGAATGGAATATATTTAAATAAATATCCATGTTTTGTCATAAAAATAATTTTAAAACCACATTATGAAATAAAACTAATAGTAATGTCTTTTTATGTGCAATATAACATATGAATATTTTTCACACGAATATATTTTTAATGTATAGCGAAATCGACGATTCTTACATCGTAATAATATTTGTAAGCAATTTCTTTATTATTCTGTTAATGCTACCTTTTATGGGGGGGAAATCGCGAACAAAAGTTTTTTTCATTACATTAATTGCGTAAATGCCCGCCTAAATGTCGTGTCATTGGCCTTATTTGAGATGCATTATATTGACAGAGCTGCTACAGTAAACTACCAGTATTGCGTTGTGTTACGTTTATTGTACTGTTTATACTATTATACAGCCGTGAGCAAAAGTATCAGGCACCCCTATTTTTTATGCCTGAATAGGAAACTTATATATATATATATATATATATATATATATATATATATATATATATATAGTAAGTATAAATATATTATATATAAGTTTTTCATGATCATGGTCTTGTTTCTGGGGTATGTTTACGTTAAAATAACTTACTGACCTTTTATTATGACATGCAGATGTGCAATAACACATTGTTCCTTAAAATTAGCTATTATGCAAAATTTTACATTATAGTGTACAGTCCAGAGCTTGAAGCGAATACATGTGCTGAACGTGAATATTTCTATCTTGTTCTTAGAGAGTAACATTCGTATCGTTAATTATGCCTAAAAAATCTGAATCTAATGCAGAACAGCGCTCAAAAATTTATTTGATATTTTCATATGTTTAACTATAATAGTTTTCAATTAATGGACTTATTTTCATTTCTCCATTCTGGTAAGATAAATCGCGGCGTTGAGTTTCGCCACTTTTCACGCAATGTTAGAATTCGGATGGAAAGTGGACGAAGTATCTTAACACTAGGTTGTCTCCGATTGCCATAATTTGGGGGACAAAGCGTAAAGCTGCTTTTCTTTTTTTTAAAACGTTAATTGTTATAGGTTAATATTGTTTCAATAAAGAATTTTTATTAAATTTTTATTTAATAAATTTTTTCATTGATTTTCTTTTCAGTACCAAAAAGGTTTCTACTGTGAACTTTACGCCTGAAAGCGTAACGGAAATTGTTTGTTATCGTTTTCAAAAGAAAATTGCAAAGCTTTCTTTGAAATGACTTCGAATTTGTAATTCTCTTTCAGTATCGACTATGAGTCGAGCTTTTATTTGAATCCGAGCTTTTATATCCGTCTGTTAAAATATTTATAAATGTTACTTTTTAGGTTTTCATTATAAATTTTGTTACTGCTGTCCAGATATATCTGAATTTGATAGAGTACATACATACATAGCTTCACGCTGTATCCCGCATATAGCAGGGTAGGCAGAGGGAACCTAGTGTTAAGACACTCCGTTCCCCACTTTCCGCCGAATTGAGGCATTGCGTGCTGAGTGGCGGAACTCAACGCCGCGCTTTGCCTTGTTACCAAACCCAGAACACATTAAAATGTGAAAATATTTTTAAACTAATAGATGCCATTGTCGAACAGTGGGACCATGACTGACAGTAGAACCGATTGTGATTGTGAGGACGATATTCATTTTATAAAATTGGATTTTCTAATATAACAGATTTTACGAAGCCCTACCTTTAGAACATATTAACACATAAAAGTAACATCACGTATTGAATTATTACGATGGCTCAAACCATCAAAATAATGCATTATAGCCCCTAAAAGCACGGGGTTACAGGTTCGTTTCCCATTATCGCTATAATCGTCTAGAGCAGGGCGAGTCACGAAGTATAGCAGCGCAATTGCCAGTTAGTTGGGAATTTCCTACAATTACCTCGATGGTTATATGCACTCAAGTGCTTCGTTCGCTCCTTCGTTCTTTTTGTTTTGTGTTATTTCGCGTAATAAGTACTTCTGAAAACGGTTGGCGATGCAACGTTCGCGTTGCTTGTTAACTATAAAATTGACTGGCTGGATGTTATTACGTGTTTTTTCGTGTTAAATAATATCTACATATGTAGATATTTATATAAGGATAACTTGAACTATTTATCCCGCATGACAGGGTAGTCTGAGAGTCCTAGTCCCAAAATATGGGGGTTCCGATAGCGGACTACTATTATTGTCCTCCCCTTCCATCTGTATCCTCTGGGTTGGCAACGCATCTACAACATCTCTGGTGTTGTAGATGTTCATGGGCGAAGGTAACCACTTACCATCCAGGTGGTCCGCTTCCTTTCGATTACGCCATCCTATCTATAAAAAGTGTTAAAAACATAGATTTCATGTCGCTTTTTCTGCCCGATTCAAGACAGTGTGTTAATTAAGCGGAACTCAACACCGCGTTTTGTCTCACTAGGCAGGAAGAAAATTAATATACTTTTAATTGATAATAATTTCTCTGAGGTAGGAAAATAACTGTAATGTAACTGAAAATAAGCAATGTACACTGCATTTGCCATAATTTTGAATTTATAGCCTGTATATTATATTTTTTTAAGGCAATATTTTTATATTATTCTTATAGTAAAATTCTAGTAGAACATATGTTATTTTGTATTATAAATATAACAGTATAAAGAATACCCCAGATAAGTACACCAAAACTCGTCTGCCCAAAGGTCGGAGATCATCACGCAGGCACCATTACTCAGATTGCTTGACGTGGAATTGACTTTTCTTATTACTCTACTAAATTTATAAAAGGTCAAGAACTTAATAGATTTATATATATTGAAAGATGTGACGTACGTACCTCTACGTATCCCGTTATAACAATATTAGCTTTTACCCGCGGCTTCGTTCGCCTAGATGAAATAATTATCAATAATCTTTAAATAGTAAATACATACATAGCTTCATGCTGTATCCCGCATATAGCAGGGTAGGCAGAGGGAATTTTGTGTTAAGACACTCCGTTCCCCACTTTCCGCCGAATTGAGACATTGCATGCTGAGTGGCGGAACTCAACGCCGCGCTTCGCCTTGTTACCAAACCCAGAAAATGAAAAGTTCCATTTCCTGGAATGGGAATCGAACCCACAACCTGTCGCGTTTACAGTCGCACACTTGTGCCTCTGCGCCACGACAAGTGTTCTCGGTGCAACTTTGTTGCTTGGCCTATAGAAACTAAAGGAGCCTACATGCTAACTTTAGTTTTCTATGGCCAGTAGTTTTACGTGTACACTGTCGGAGACGAGCATAGAATAGAGTGCCTTTGACACTAGGTTATGACTACCCTGCTATGCTAAAAATAGCATGAAGTTGAGAACAAAAGTAAGACTTAAACGATATCAACAACATTTGACTGACGTAATTTTGACGAGGCCAACACGAGGCGACAGGTTGTGGGTTGGATTCACATTCCAGAAAATGTAAAAATTTTGTATTTTCATTTCCTGGGTTTGACAATAACAAGGCAAAGCGCGGCGTTGAGTCCTGCATCTCAGCACGCAATGCCTCAATTCGGCGGAAAGTGGGGAACGGAGTGCCTTAACAGTAGGTTTTCAAATTCTCTCTGCCTACCCTGCTATATGCGGGATACAGCGAAAAGCCAATTAGCTAAGTCGCGCAATATTGTTATTTCCCTATATGTTAATAGAAATTAAATTGCCTCATCTAAATTACGTCAGTCAAGCGTATTACGTCGGCAAGGTATTAAATTAGCACGTGAAAATCAATATTAATTGTTCATTTAATAGATTTGCAACTCGTTAATTGTGTCGGCAATCGGCATTCTTGTTAATGTCTTAATGAATACTGCTAATTATATGCGTTTTGTATTGTTAAAAATAGCTTTAATTTATATATTGTTAATGAAGCCTTTGTGGAGTAGTGGGAGAAGAGAGTGGGAACGCGATGGTTATAGATTCACTATCCATGCATGATATTTATTCTTTTAAGTGGTTAATGGGGCGTGACGAAATATTTCGTCATACATAAAACCCTACTGCAATGGGCACGACGATGTTTTTCGTCATGGAAATTAATCGTAATATTTTGAACGCTTTACATTCTATGTGGTTCTTATCTATTAAAATAAGTTTTACTTATAACTAACGCGTTGAACAAAAGTTTATTCCCCGGTTAAAAGGTTAAATAATTTTCGCAAGACTAACTACGGCGTTCAGTTCCGCTACTCACGTAATGTTTTAAATTTAGGCGATAGTGGAGAACGGGGCGTCGTGATGATAGGTTCTCTCTGCACACTTTGCTATGCGAGACAAAATGTGAAGCTATAATGCCTTGCTTAAACGTTATATATATACGGTAATATCAGCTTAAAGGATCTAGATTCCGGTTCGAGCAAGGTAAAGAGATGATGACATCTCACGGCGTAGATTAGTTGAAATGTTCTTAACGGAATATTATAGTAATAGACATGCCAACCGGCTCGTAATGTTTTCTTATTGTTCTAAAAATGGAACACTGAGTGTCTAGTCCATTTAAAATTATATTTCAGTATAAAATATAAACTTTTAATGCATTGTCTAATGTCAAAAATTATGTAATTTTTTTTTTTATTTCTAGCCTTTTCTTGAATGTAAAAATATAACTAAACATATTATTTTCTTTAATTTTAGACCATCAAACCTTCCAGCAAAATGTACAGAAGAAGCCCTCCGCCATAAAGCGGAACATGCAAGAATGGTGGAAGCGGCAAGGCGGAGAGTGGAGCGCGAAGCTGCTGCAAGACACGCGAGACTACAAGAGTCGATACGTATGGAGGAACGACTTGCGAGACACGCTAGGGAGTGGACACAGACTATACTGCCTGATTGGCAAAATATGTAAATATTATTTATTTAGAAATACTAGCGTCTCCATTGACGCGTTAACAACGCGTTGCCAAGCAACGTATATGTCACTTTATATAAATATGGATTGACATCCATGGTAGTGTGTGTAACGTATATTTTATTGATTGTTTGTTTTTTAACTTCACGGTATATCCCGCCCGTAGCAGGGTAGGCAGGCTACTAGAGCGAAGAAATGAAAACACGAAATATTATTTAATATTTTCATTTCCTGACGTGCATGAACCCATAACTTGTCGCATCTACAGACACCCGCTTGTGCCTCTGTGCCACGACAGGTCTCAACACTTTACACGGGCTCCTGTAAAGTGTTCGAAACGTCGGGTTTCCAAAAATATATTTCCGAATACTCGATTAATCCGGTTAAAATATTTTCATTTAATGAAGAATGAACGAATGTAAGAATTGTCTATGTAGAAATATAATTAAAATTATTCAGGGCATTGTAATAACGGAAATGAGTGATGAGTTTCAAATATCTTTATGTTTAACAGACGGAGAGTAATTATTTGAATTTATTCTGCTATAACTGTCATAGTCATTTATGTAACTTTTCAAATTATATTCGAAATAACAGACAAATTTACGCTTTTTCTGCAAACCACGTTGGTCAGAAAGACCCTTGGTCGAAAACGAGACATCGTGTGTTGAATGGTGGAAATGAAAATAATTGAAATATATAATTCTCTAAAGTAGAAATCGAACCTGAGTTCAGTTCTTAAATCATGGCGCTTCGGACATGCCAGTTGAGCACTAATCACTTTGCCAATGTCACGTTGTATGGAAAGGAATCAAACCTACAACCATACATTTCAAGTCAAACGCTGCTATTGCGTGATGTCATTTTTATTTATTTAGAACAGAGTGACTTGGTCTAAGTTCTTTTTGCCTTTTTCATACAGATAACATGAACAATGTCCTAGTATCATAGTCTAGATTTTATCTGTGACACACAGTCAATACATGATCCACTAAATTGTAATGACACCACTTATGCATTGTATGTGACATGCATTGTTTTTGTTGTTTTCTTCTAAAACCTATTATTGGGTTCCATGTAAGTGCCTTTGTTCAGATGTTATGAATTGATGTCTTTTTCTGTGTTCTCCTTATGAGAGTGGTGTTTTTGCGAATATTTTGCTAATCTAGTCTTAAATATAAGAACTTTAATATTGATTTATTAATATGTCTATATAATCAAAGAGAAGAAGATAAGAATATCGCTATCACTTTTATTCCTTTTTTTCTTAAAAGATCAGGCAAACGAAATAATTTGAGATATTACTCGATGCTGGATTCGAACTTGCAAGTAGGTTTTGTGTAGTAAGAACTGTGCCAAAACGATGCAATGTCTATATAATATTTGTATTTTCTATATTGTAAAAATTATATACATTTTAAAATTCTCTAAAAGACTCGATATTAGATAAAATTATAACCATGTAAATTTATTCCCAACTTTTATTGCTTACAGGAAAAACGCAAAGCGTACTTTAGAACTTTGGTGGAGCGGGCTTCCACCATCCATTAGAGGTCGAGTCTGGCAACTCGCTATCGAAAACAAATTAAAAATAACACACGACATGTACCAGGACTACGTAGCTAAAGCAAAGCAGAAGTTACACGAGGCACAATTAAGACGGAAGAGGTTAAAAATAAACAAGAAAAACTCATGCGATTGTAAAAATGTACCAAAAGACGAAAAAGATGACGTTTCTAATGGCGAATTCGCAAAAACAGATGATAGAACGTCTAAATCTAAAACAGACGAGAGGTTAGAAGAAAAAGCGGATAAGCCTAGATTGGGCATGCCAAGGAATTTTAGTGAGCAGAATTTGAAGACTTTAAGTGTCGATTCAGGGCCTAAGAAGTGCTGTTCGAAGTCTAACCCAAATTTGTTGGACTACAGTGATGAATGTTCCATGGAGTTAATACAGTTGGACATAGCGCGGACGTTTCCACATTTGTGTATATTTCAACCTGGCGGACCATATTTTGATGTGTTACATGAGTTGTTGGCGGCGTACGTTTGTTATAGACCGGATATTGGGTATATACAGGTGAGTTTTTAGTTTTTTTATGTTTTTTTTATGTATGTGATTGCAATTTGCAAGTTTTGGACTGAGACGCGTGAAAATGGTTTTCGTTATTTAATGTGTGCCTTAAACATATAAAATAAAATAAATGTATTGGATTGTTTATGTCCGTTCTGGTATAAATCAGAGACGTGATTTAAGATACCTTATCTGATTTGAAATTGTTAATCTTATATATATTCTTATATTAATTTAATTCTAATTATACGTGTTGATATAACAAAGATATTCATAAAATATGTAAGAAAAACATGTTATTGGCAATGGTTTTCTGAAATATCGATAATTTGTGATATATATTTATGTTGTAGCATTTTAATTTTACAGCTATAAATTTCAAATTATTTTAGTAGTACATAAATAAATGTTCTTTGCTCACATACAAAAAAAAAAAAAAAATTAATCGTTATTGGATTTGAACCAATAAGTAATTCAACAATTCCAAAAATGATTTTTTTCCATAAGTAGTTATTTTTTATATATATATACATAAAATTTTCAGGGCATGTCGTTCATAGCAGCAGTGTTAATATTGAACATGGAGGCGCCGCAAGCGTTTGTGTGTTTCGCCAATTTACTAGACGGTCCTGTTCTACGAGCGGCCTTTACTAGAGACGGGGCTACTATGCAGGTTAGTTATATTTTTTTTAATTTAACCGATTAAAAAAAAAAAACAGGAAGTTCTCAATTTGACTATATTTTTTTTTTTGTATATTATTCATAATCTTTAACTGGGCGAACCAATTTTGATGACTTTTTGTAAGATATCTAAATAGATAGATAGATTGATTTTTTGAAGTCAATTTTTTATTTTTCATAATTTAGTTTGCTGATTATTTGAATTATAATCGAAATATTAAAAATAGCATGTTGTGGAAAAGGTATAGGCATAATATATTATTTTGATATCTGACTTCTTGCAAGTAAAATATATATATGGAGTGGTTTTTGTGTAGCGACTATGGCAGGCGTATATGCGTCTACGACATAATAAACTGCCCTCATTAGAGGTATTTGTCCTGGCAATGCATTATTATTAAAAAAACGGATTTCTTCTTCTTTGTTTACATAATTTTCCAGAAAATATAAGCAGTTTCACATTTTTTTTTTTTTTTTTTTTTTGTGATAACGGACGGCAAACGAGCAGAAGGACCACCTGATGGTGGTAGGATTTACCACTATATAGCATCTACAACACCAGAGATGTTTGTGAGGTAACATAATCTAGAGGATACTGATGGAAATGGGGAACAATGTGAAGTAGTCCACTAATGGAGCTTGCATTTTGGGGAAAGGATGGGTGGGGAAAGGGGAAAATCTGGCTTACATGCCATCGAACCAGAACACTTACATCATTAGATATTTGGCCACGGTTCGTGCGACGCTTGATGGTGGTCGCGAGGCTTCAGTCAGGACGGAACCCTCCTACCACTGCTTGCATTCTGCTATGCAGTAAAAGCTGACATAATAACTGATATATATCAAAGCAGGTATTTTTATGTTGTAATGCAACGTCTATGGCAATAGTATTAGGGTGTACTCGAACAATCTGCCCTCACTTTGGTACTAAGCGTCATCATTACGACTTTAATAAACATTGCAACTTCGTTTACAGAGGTTCTTTCACACCTAGCTGTACGAGGAAAAAGCGTGAAACCGACATAACTAAATTAAATGCTGTTGACGCTCACGGGAGGCTCATCATAGTTGTATATTTATTGTAAAAATTTTATTTGAAAAAGAGCAGCTGTTGAGTTTCTTTTTCCGGCTCTTCTCAACGGAGCTGCCTTCCAAGGCAGTGGTAGCTTCCGTTAGAACGACTGACTGACACCTTTGTAAATTGACGATTCGGGTGCTTGTAGTAAACTGCGGACCAAAGAATATTTTGATTTTTAACTGAAATATTTAGTTATATAACTAAGCAGATGATATTTTTGTATTGCAGCGTCTATGGCAAAAACGTATTCCCGTCTGCCAGTACAATCTGCACCTCACTCGGATTACTTTTCATCATTGGCCCCCGAGTTATCTTGGAGTGGTTTGTACACGGCCTTCGCTAAGAGCGATGCCGCTAGATGCCGCGTCAATCGCCTCTGGGGACGTGAACCTGCGTGACCAGTGATGCTTTCCTCTTTAATGCTGCGCTAAGATTGTTTGATTATATTTATTATATGTATGTTAGAGAATAATTTTGTAATATAATGCAAAGAGTATATAGATATACATACGCCAGCACCGCTCATATCTCCACGCCATAGCTGTAAGCAGAGGAACCTAGTATTAAGACACTCCTTTCCCCCACTTTCCACCAGGCCGTGTTGAGTGTGTCGGAACTCAACGCCGCGCTTTTGTCCCGGGAGTTACCAACGCAAGGAATGAAAATACTAAATTTTTCTGGAATGGGAATCGAACCCTGACTTGTCGCGTTTACGATACTTGCGCTTTGTGCCTCTGCGCCACGACAGGCGTTAACTCGTTTTGTTTAGTTTACGTATTATGATTAATAAATTGTTATTTTTATCTAAAATACTTATTTACTTATTATTTGATAGATATAAGCAAATATTTAGAATCATAAAGAATTTAGATAAATTTAGGGAAACGTAGGAAAGGATTCGTCCTCCTGGTCGATTTAAAAAAAATGCAAAAGTATTAATAAATATAGCATTCTCTTTTGTTAAAATGATACTATGAAAATTTTCAGCAGCGAACTGTCACTAAAACACAAAAATCAGGTGTGACAAGTATATAAGCAGCGTTCCGACGTGGGTAAAAAAAGAAACAAATATTCATTTACAAGAAAATTTAATTAATCCAGCAAAATCAACCAACTTTAACCGCACTGGCTTTTTTTTTTTTGTTTATTGATATCGAAGAAATGAGTGTTGAAGGAAGACTATAGCGTGTCTATGATCTGTGTATTGTCTCTGGTTTACAACTGTCAAATAAAGCAAAATGTGATCTACTAAAACTACTCGTTTTATTAGTAATTATAGTATTAAATAAAATAAATAAATAAAAATATTATTTAATTCATATATAAATAAATAGAATTTATGATACAGGTGTTAATCTCACTCCATCTATGCCAAAGACGAGCTCAAAGACATGGACTTCATATCAGCTTGCCCAATTCCTCACCAAGTTGCCTGAAGACCTGGACCTGAGGCACTCTTAGAAGCATCTCCTCCGTCTCCGACCCTGGATGGAATGACCTTCGAGGAACTGGTCTCATGCTGCCCAGAGTAGAAAGTTTAGATGACGATGTAGCTGATTTATGATATATATTGGGTAGGTGGCTTTGGTTTTCAAACGGGTGTAGTAAGTTCGATTTTTGTGTGAATTTAGTAATGAATGAGGTTTTGTTGTATGTCATTTTGTAGTTGATTTTTAAATTTGCTTTTTTTTTTTTCGTTTTGTTTAGGTAATGTTAGTCTCTTTTTAATTTGACGTAAATAGTACAGATAATATAATTTTCAATTCTTTCGTTATGGTTTAGTGCTCGAAACTAAGACTGCTTAATGAAAATAATTATTATTAAATTTAAAATAATGATCTTTTTCAAATTTTAAATGTTCATCTTATATATTGTTTTATATTTCATTGCGTATATTTGCAAAGATCTGATATATTTATTCTTTTAAATTTTTCTTAAAAATAAATTTAAATAAATTTTATATTAAAGCAGATTAAAAATTTCTAATTATTTCGCAAATTTTAATATTTTCTAATGTATTATGAAAATTGTTAATTTAAATATATATTTTTTTTTTAAATCGAAGTGAAGCTAAATATAATTTGAAAAGAGGTTCGATATCTAAATGTAGGAATGGAGGAATTCAGAATAATAGTATATCTGTACAATTGTAATAAATTAATAAATTTTGTACACAAATACTGTGAGAATAATTAAATAATAATTTTTAATAAAATATTAATGAGTCACGATTTTTTAATGATTTAAATCCAGTTGACAATTAATGATTTTTTTTTAAAGGAAAAATACATTATGTTTATTTTTAAAATTCCTTTTTTAAAATCGAGTAATTTAAAAATATTTTTTTATTTTTATTTGTTATTGTAAATTCTTCTCTTATTATGAAGATAGAAGATGAAAGAAGATAAGATATGGATGAAGTTGATATATTACAAATTTGAGATTTTCATAAAATTAAATATTCCGTTTTTACTTTAGTCCAAAATAACTGAAATTCTCAATTTTTTATGCTTTCTTTATCAAATTGCTTAAAGGAGCTAAAAGTGGTAGTTTTTCTTTTATATTTATAAGAAATTACGTAATAAATAACTATGAAATTCCAAAACGCAATATATTACCTTCATACATTTTTGTCTTTAATAAAAATATAAATTAACCAACTAATAGTAATCTCTAACTAATTATAAATTATCTGTGTGTCTGTATATATATATATATATATATATATATATATATATATATTTTATATATAATAATATATATATATATATATATATATATATATATATATAATCTATAATATTTATTATTGTATTGGGGACCTATGAGAAATTGATTTTTGAAAGTAAATAGTTAAATATAACATTGAAATTTTAGTATGACAGTCATCTGTCTCTTTCACACTAATCATTATTATATGAAACTATATATTGCTACCTCTGTCTAATTATTATTTTTTAAATTAATCGTGATTATATTGCCATAATGCTAAATTTTTATGGTAAAACATATTTTTTAAAGACAGTATGTATTTTTTATTTATTTATAAATATATACAATTTATTTAAATAAATTGTCTTAAACAATCTTTAATTATTCAAAAAAGGCAATACTTTTATATTTCTTTCAATTTTTAATAGGTCTGTGTGGTTCTAATAATTAAAGCTATTGTAAATTATTATGAATAATTACCTATTCACAATAACTGGTTCCATTTTGTAAAAATTTATTTACAACATTTTGACATCTACATAAAATATACTAAGTGCATTCTTCTAGTTTTGCAATCACGGTGGTTAATAATTTGTATGCAGTTTTAAAATTAAATTTATTAATATCTAATTATATACTATTAAAATAAATATATATACTTAGAAATTACAGAAAATATTAAGTTATGGAATAATAACTTTTCAATCAATTAAAAATTAAAATTGATAATTCCGTTCCACACTTTCCGCCGAATTGAGGCATTGCGTGTTGAGTGGCGGAACTCAACGCCGCGCTTTGCCTTGTTACCAAACCCAAGAAATGAAAATACTAAATTTTACATTTCCTGGAGTGGGGATCGAACCCACAACCTGTCGCGTTTACAGTCGCACGGTTGTGCCTCTGCGCCACGACAGGCGTTAATTAATTTAATTCGGCGGAAAGCGGGGAACGGAAATGATGAGCATGGAGTGTCTTAATACTAGGTTCTCTGGTTCTCTCTGCATACCCTGCTATATGTGGGATACTGCGTAAAGTTAAAAAAATGATAATCGGTCAGAGTAACGTTAGCGATGTTTCCTAGTTGAGTCGACGGCAAAAGGGACGAGGGTAATTTCGATCGTCTTTACCCTCGCTATAGCTTATGGTTTCTAACAATGACTGAGGGAAAAAAAGTCCCGCTGAGTTTCTTGCGCCGGTTCTTCTCAGGTCTGAGGCATTAAATTTAGTGAACCGGTGGTAAATTATTTGACGTTCAAAAAATGAAGCATGTAACTTCTTACTTTGAATAAAGTTATTTGTTTTTAATTTTGAATACTATTTTATTTACAAAACGCGTTTATGACGTCGATGTGAGAGTCTGTATGTCTGTGGCATCGTAAGTTTTAGACTGATAGACCGTTATTAATGAAATTTTTTCATTTGAAAAATTCAATCTCAATCATTTAATTTTTTTTTTTTAACTTCACGCTGTAACCCGCATATAGCGGGGTAGGCAGAGGGAACCAGAGAACTTTGTGTTAAGACACTCCATTCTCTTTCAACAATTCCGTTCCCCAATTCATTTAAAAATCTACATACAAATTCAAATTCTTCCTATAAAACTGATAGCACTTACAATATTTTACGTAGAAGATATCAATTTCTTCGTCTCTTAATATTCCTTGTATTTATCAAGGACTTATGTAAATATTTTAGATTCTAAAGTAAATTTTACATATGTGACTGATTAAATTCAGTGCGTGGACATATCATAGAACTATGTTGCGAATTTGTTAGGAATATTAGCTTAGTTTTTATTTTAATATGATATTGTCCGGTTGGAAGTTATAATTATGGTTAAAAGATTGACTTGTAGATGGTAGCTTAGAGTATAAACCTGCTAATTCTATACTGAGTAAATTATAAACAGACCGGGTTCTCTAGTTCCCTCTGCCTACTCTGCTATGAGCGGGATACATCGTGAGGCAAAAAATATATATATATATATATATATATATATATATATATATATATATTTATTCAGGAATAGCATCTGGCTGTAAATGCGATTAGTTGTGGGTTCGATTCTTACTGGGGGAAATCATTATATTTAAATTGTCTTAATTTCTCCGCTCTGGTAAAGCAAAGCGTGGCGTTGACTTCCGTCACTCAACTTCTTCTGCCCAAATTCGAGACATGTGTCTCGAATTTGGGCGGAAGCGACAAGTGGAGTGTCTTAACAGAGAAACTAGTGTCAAGACACTCCACACTCAAATGGGTGGAACTCAACGCTATATTTTATCTTATTACAGAAATTAAAATAATATTCTTAAAAAATATGAATCAATATATCTTCTATCAAAATCTTTACGTTAGGTTTATATAGAGCTACCCCCAAAATTTTAAAGGCATAAATTTGTCAGATTTACTACTTTTTAAACAGAAACTGAGATTTTTTGGTTTTCTCAAGTATGATATAAACAAGTTATAAAAATGGACTTAGCAGGTTTACACTTTAAACTGGCAACATTTCAGTTTCTGGGTTATAAATTAATAAATTTAAAGTTAAGTGTTTTTTTTTAATCGAGCTGTAATTAGCTTTTCCTTATTGCAATAAATAATAAATTTAATTAATTCAAATAATGTATATATTGTAAATATATTCATATCCATATATAAATTGTCAATTAATTAATGTATGTTTAATTGTATGGAAAACAACGAGTAGTAACACCGGCCTAATAGTTAGTTTAACGATGACTTAACTGAGTCTCTTTTAATGATAAACATATTGTAAGTATTTTATAAGTATCATTATTTGGCCAAAATTTTATTTAGTTACGTTTTTTAATCTGTTTTTGTGACAGTTGTCAAATTGGCAGTTATGTGTATTGCTGTCTCTTTCTGTTTCTAATGAAAAGAAAAGGACAGCAATATAGATATGTCAAGTTGATAGAATTGATACAGATACTAAATTTATTTTATTAATTTAAAAAAATATTAAAATTAAATTTATTTTGGATTTGCTTTACAACTGTTTAATAAGTTCGTGCTAAACTTGAAAGGCGTCTCTTTCTTATTATATGAAATAGAAAGAGATAGTATAATATAAATAAATTATCAGGAACATATTAGACAGAGTGATGAAGTTTATTTTGTGTGTAAATTTTTGAAGTGAAACTTTAATGTAACGAAAATGCGTCACGATAAAAAACCAACGCTAATAAAGGATTGAGACAGCGAGAGAATGAGACATTATACAATATTCATATGTTAATGTGAAAGCATGAAACTGAATAATATGTAATTTAATATGTATTAAATATTTAATATATGAACAGTTTGGTAAAGCTAAACAAATGAAGTTTACAATTATCCCTAATACTCCTGATGCTATGTAATTAACCTGTGTTCTCCCGTCTTTTTAAAGTTTCACTTCTATTGTGTGTAATATATATATATATATATATATATATATATATATATATATATATATATATATATATATATATATATATATTTTACACATATATTAAATGAAATTATTTTAACCGGATTAATCGCGTATATTTTAGTATATGGAAACAAATGTTTGGAAACTGATGTTTCAAATACTTTACAATAGTCCATGAGTGCAGATGAAACTCCAAAAATATATTTCGAATACTAAAATATATCAACGCCTGTCATTGGCGCAGAGGCACAAGCGTGCGACTGTAAACGCGACAGGTAGTGGGTCGATTCCTACTCCAGGAAAATGATTTTTTCATTTCCTGGGTTTGTAATAAAACACTTACGGCGATGAGTTAACGCATTAAATATAATAGCTTCAATTCGGCGGAAGAGTGCAAGGGAACGGAAATGTTGAAAGAGAATGGAGTGTCTTAATCCTATGTTCTCTGGTTCCCATTGCCTACACGCTGCTATGTGCGGGATACAGCGAGAAATATTCGGTTAAAATAATTTCATTTAATGTAAAAATCGTGAAATTCAAGATCTTTTTACACACACATATTGAACTACACTTTGTTTTTATTTTAGTTTTTAATTAAAAGCTTTAACATCTTAGTATAGATCTTGCCGTGGAAAGAACCTGATCGTGAAAACGAATTGTTACATATATATTAGAAATCTATTATATTTTATTGTCACTTATTATTTCTAGCACATGTTTTATTTTATATATATATATATATATATATATATATATATATTTTTATTTGTATTACAATATATTTATTTTTGGATTATATATTAATTTTAGATTTTAGTTATTATATATTGTATTCTTTTTATAATTATTATAGAGTATAATTTTTGATGAAAATTAACTTATTATTAAGAAATTTGTGTTTCAAAAAAACGTAGTAATTTTTTTTGGTCTTTTTATGTCAATGTAAAGATTTTTCAATATTCACTTTACTAGGCAAAGTGACACTTGTATAAACACAAAGTGACTACTAAAGTGAATTATGAAATGAATATTTTCAATGATTTTTCCTTAATTTTTTATATTTTATTGTAAAAATTATCAAATATATAAACTTTTTTGATTTATTACTGAATATTTTTTTAAAATTTTCATCAATCTCATTCTCTATTATTATAGAATATTTATAATCTGTTACATATTTTATTTTTTTTTAAATATATTATAGTATGAAGGTAATGTAAAGATAGTTAAAACAGTTGTGACGTTGACTGATATTATAATGCCATCTCGATAATTATTGTATAATGTGTAATTAGTAACGGCCCCAAAAGTTAAATTAAGTTTTAATCGGAATTAAATATATCGAAAGTATGAAAAATCGTTTTATTTCTTTGCAAATAGTTTTTGCCTGTCGTGGCGCAGAGGCACAAGCGTGCGACTGTAAACGCGACAGGTTGTGAGTTCGATTCCCACTCTAGCAAATGTAAAATTTAGTATTTTCATTTCTTGGGTTTGATAACAAGACAAAGCGCGGCGTTGAGTTCCGCCACTCGACACGCAATGCCTAAAATTCGGCGGAAAGTGTGGAACGGAATTGTTGAAAGAGAATGGAGTGTCTTAGCACTAGGTTCTCTGGTTCCCTCTGCCTACCCTGCTATATGCGGGTTACAGCGTGAAGTTAAAAAAAAAAAAAAGAAAACAAATAGTTTTTTCCATGTTCACGCTTTTATGCTGTTTTGTAGGAAGAGAACCAAGTGTTAAAACACAACGTTTTTTCCTTTCGTGTGTTGTGTGAGTGACGGAACTAACAACTCGCTTTATTATACTAGAGCGAGGAAATGGAAATTTTTTAAAGTAAGGATCGAATCTACAACCAATCGGCATTATAGTTGGACAGTTCTACTGCGACACGATGGCTTGACATATATTATTAATAACTCAAGTGCAATTATTTTTAGTATTATTAAAGAAATACAGAAATGCTGATAAACTTGATGTGTTAAATGAAAAAAGGTTTCAGAGGAGCATTTTTTTCAATACACAGTTGTAAAATAACGCCTGTCGTAGCGCAGAGGCACAACCGTACGACTGTAAACGACAGGTTGTGGGTTCGATTCCCACTCCAGGTA
Source organism: Philaethria dido (assembly GCA_033558755.1). NCBI lineage: Eukaryota > Metazoa > Arthropoda > Insecta > Lepidoptera > Nymphalidae > Philaethria > Philaethria dido. The sequence goes on along the minus strand of JAKGSA010000972.1, from coordinate 126,122 downwards.
ATGGAATTTTTCATTTCCTGGGTTTGTTAACTAGGCAAAGCGCAGCGTTGAGTTCCGCCACTAAGTGGGGAACGGAGTATCTTAACACTTGGTTCCCTCTGCCTACCCTGCTATATGCGGGATACAGCGTGAAGTATTCATATTAATATCCAGTATATAGTAATTATAATTAACAATTGTGACGAAAATACAATGTGGGTGGTTATATAAGTATTGATATCAAATATTTACTTACACTTATTGGGTTATCTCACAATTAATGACGATAACCTTAATTTGTAGAACTTATTTGAGATTAACATTTAATAATAATATATTAAATAACTATTTAGTCTGTATGTTTTAGTTTATTTTTTTTTAAACTAAAAAAAGGGAAACCGGAGTGTCTTAACACTTTGTTCTCCACATAAATGCGGGAAATTTATGAAGCTAAAGAAGTAAGTAGTAATCGAGTGGGCACGTAGTGTCGTAACACTCGGTTCCTTCTGCCTACCCTGTTATATGCGGGATACAGCGTGAAGCTGTGTATGTAATCGGTATATGGCTGTAATGCTTTACCTGTCAATTAATGACTTTAAAGCATGTCCAGAATATTATTTTGTATATCATTTTACATTAGGTAAATGAATATTATGGACATTAATATTGGCTATCGTGGTGTAGTACTGTAAACGCGATATTTTTGGTTTAGATCTACACTCGGGGGTATTCTATATAAATTATTATTATTACCCCACTCTGGTAAGACAAAGTGCGGCGTTGATTCCCGCTCATTCAACACAATGTTTCAAATTGATACTATGTTCTCGCTATGTAACCCATAAATACGCAAACACACAATGTACCTTTATTGACTTTTAAGCTTCACGCTGTGTCCCGCATATAACAGAGTAGGGAGAGGGAACCTGAGAACTTAGTGTTAAGACACTCCGATCTCTTTTAATAAATCCTTTTTCGCCGGATTGAGGCATTGCGTGCTGAACTGTGTGTATTGACTTTTAATATTGTTTTTAAATATTGTAAAGTATTTATAAGGAGAAGTAGTTAAAACTGTCTTCTAATTCAAATTTCTTCTGTCTTCGAAATTTATATATTAAATACATACAAGTTATTAAATAAAAACAAAACGCAGTTAACGACGGGACTGTTGCTACTGTTTTAGAGATGTACTTGAGTGGAAGATAAAAAAAAATTTAAATACGGATGCGTATAACAAATATTATTCCAAAATAAAAGATATTATTTAAATTAAGATAAGAACAAATGTTCAATAATTATAATTTAAAATATATCAAAACAAGTTGATTTAAATTTAAATAATACCTACTTAATTAATTTCGTAGAAATCTTTAAGAAAACAGGTGTAATTTAGACGCAATTGTCTAGTAAATCTAGAATTTATTTGTTTGTTGTGGTGGCATTTTTAAGCTATTGCGTAGAAATTCATTTCGTATTACTAATGAAGTAAATATTTTTGATAATAAAGGCTATGTTAATGTGTTTTTTTTATTACTTAAATTTTTTGATCTTTGGAGTGTTAAAATAATATCATAGCTTCACGCTGTATCCAGCATATAGTAGGGTAGGCAGAGGGAACCAGAGAACCTAGCGTTAAGACACTCCATTCTCTATCAACATTTCCCGTTCCCCACTTTCCGTCAAATTGAAGCATTGCGTGCTGAGTGGCGGAACTCAACGCCGCGCTTTGCCTTGTTACCAAACTCAGGAAATGAAAAGTTCCATTTCCTGGAGTGGGAATCGAACCCACAACCTGTCGCGTTTACAGTCGCACCCTTTTGCTGCTTCGCCACGACAGGCGTTAATAATATAATTTCATCATAATAAAATTATTAACAATAATGTTAAAAAATATGATTATTTCTTTAAAGAATTATTCATTTGCGGTGAATTCAAAAATATGTATAAAAAAATACACTTCTAATAGTTACGGCTTGAAATTGTCTATCTGTCATTCCCTAAAGTATTACATGTTTATATGTAATATTTAATGAGTATTGATTGATGCATATGACGCACGTGTCGGTCGCAATTAAACTCTACAGTCCATCGTTGTGGTACAATGAGACACGTGTCGTTGATTTATCATCACACTACAAATATTTACTATATTTATAGAGTTGAGTTCTACCCAACACGCAATGTCTGGAATTCTGGCGGAAAGAGAAGAACGAAGTGATTTGGTTCTAGGTTCTTTTTGGTTACTCCGCTATAAGGGAAGAGTGAAGCTAAAAAAAATATAGGGAGACGTTAGGATATCGTTTTCCATTTTCCATCAATTTTTGGAAACTGTCGTTCGAGATCTTTACTAATATTATAAATGCGAAAGTAACTCTGTCTATCTGTCTGTAACGGTTTCACGCCTAAACCACTGAACCGATTTTGATGAAATTCGGTATGAAGATAGAACTGAACTTGGGAAAGGACATGGATACTTTTTATCGCGAAAAAAATGGTAGAAGGGGTTGAAATAAGGGATGAAAGTTTGTGAAGTTCCTTATTGTCAAACATAGAATCATGTAAGATTGTTCAACTGTTTACAACTTTCTCACCTAAACCACTTTACCAATTTTGACAAATAGTCTAGGCCTTACCATGTCGCGCGATATAACCGAATTCCACGTGGGCGAAGTCGCAGGCGAAAAGCTAGTAATGTGTATTTTTTATAATTAAGCCTTTCCAGGGAGGGATGATTAAAATTACCTTGCAAATCAGACCTGAGACCAGAGAAGAACCGGCGCAAGAATCTCAGCAGGACTTTTTTTTTAGTCAATAGATCACAGTTATTTATTAGTGACAATGATACCTTTAGCGAGTATTTCTTTTCCAAGGCGTGTTATCATTTTAGTTCTCGACATAGACCAAAGGATTACCTCAGGAGGATGGATTAGATTATTAGATTAGGAGTTTCTTCTCTATCGTAGTAAAAATGATTACTTCAAAAAATGTCAAAATATCTGAACATTAGACACAAATGAATGAATGTGTACACACCAGTGGCGAAGGGTGACAATTTTAGGCAAATGGCAAGTCCGTAAATTTAGAAAATCCGGTATATATTTAGGGAAGCCGGTTTAGGTGGTTTTAGATGTCTGAGCCAACCCAACATTTTCCTGATGATCTTTTTTTTTAGCTCTCACACCTTTCTTGACCTTTTTTTGACCAACTCAATTACAATTTAAGGTCCACATTTTCCTAGCGACCTTTTTTTATATGTCATACTTGTATTTTGAAAATTTTGCTCCCAAATGACAGTATGGGCGCCTCGCCACTGGTACACACATCATCGATAAACATATATAAACATTAAACAAATATTTTGTAAACGCTGTCATAGTTATGCAAAGGGAAATCATATAAAAAAATAATCGTGAACTAACCGGTAACCACGTGTTGTGTCACGTTGTGTAGCAAAGAAGGAAAAATAAAATTAATATTGGAAATTACATACTATCGTTATATCAGCTTCACGCTTCATCTCGCGTAGCAGGGTAGTCAGATTCAACCTAGTGTCGAGACACTCTATTCGCCTCTATTCGTCTATAACACTCTGTCTTACCAGAGTTAGAAAAAGGAAATATTTTAAATTAAATCTTTCTCCTAAAGGTGGTGGTGTGTTCCCACACCAAGAAATTTGAAAGTTTAATATTTTTATTCCCTGGGTTTGTTAACAAGGCAAAACGCGGCGTTGAGTTCCGCCACGCAATGCCTTAATACGGCGGAAAGTGGGGAACGGAGTGTCTTAGCACTCGGTTCTCAGGTTCCCTGCCTATCCTGCTATATGCGGGATACAGTGTGAAGCTAAAAAAAAATTTTTTCTCTTGAGTGGGAATCGAACCCATATCACACATAATTATCATCATATATCGAAAGAAAATAGCCAAAATTATTACATTCATTTTAATACACATAATAGATATTTTATATTTACTTTATAAGTAGCCTATACGTTGTTCAAATACGAGCTCGTATATAAGCTATATTACTATAAAGTTCATCTACATTCATTCAGTAGTTATCACGCGAAAGAGTAACAAGCTTCCAGTCTTATAGACTTTTACATTTACAATATCCTCCTAGGATTCATAGAAATTATCTGTTCTATTTTGTATCGCTCTAAGCGCCTTTATCTAAAAGGATTGGAGCTGACACTAATATGTACTAATATTATTTTCTAAGCATACAAAAGTATAATACGACTGAATTGAAAGAGCTGTTTCTCGAAGACGTTTTCAGAAATATGGTTATGTAGAGAGAGGAGTGCGGAAAGTGTAGGGGAACGTTAATGCGCATTTTAAAGGGGTCCATTAAACCTACATATTCCCTGTGAGGGGACGGGGTTAGAATACAATTCCCCTCCGCCTTTTTTTTTAACTTCACGCTGTATCCCGCATATAGCAGGGTAGGCAGACGGAACCAGAGAACCTAGCGTTAAGACACTCCATTCTCTATCAACATTACCGTTCCCCACTTTCCGCCAAATTGAGGCATTGCGTGTTGAGTGGCGGAACTCAACGCCGCGCTTTGCCTTGTTACCAAACCCAAAAAATGAAAATACTAAATTTTACATTTCCTGGAGTGGCGTTGAATATAATAATCCAGAGCAAAATCAGAATTCATAGCCTCCACATAGACAGGCAGACGTATTATTTACGCAGTAATTACTAACCCTACCCTACTAAACTGCCTACCCTGCTATATGCGGGATACAGAGTGAAGCTGTGTATGTATATATGTAATTACTAACCGATTTCAAATAAGAGACGTGTTTTTACGGGTTACCGCATAAATATTCACTGTGTGCACCAGTTTTTATGATTCTTTTTTATGTGATGGCTTATGCTAGATGGACTACCCATTTAAGATCTGATAAGTAGTTTTGTAGTTATTCGTAATAATGTTCTCTTTAAGTGCATTTTATTTAAAATCGTTTTGTTAAAATCTTTATAATAGACATTTATATTTATTAAAATTAATTTAAAACTTCTATGTTAATAGATTTCGTTCTAAAAGAACAAAATACTTAAAAGAAACACAACTTAACTGCCTCTAACGGCAATAGCACAAATAATAATATCACGCAATGCCTCAATTCGGCGGAAAGTGGGGAACGGAATTGTTGAAAGAGAATGGAGTGTCTTAACACTAGGTTCTCTGGTTCCCTCTGCCTACCCTGCTATATGCGGGATACAGCGTGAAGTTAAAAAAAAAAAAAAAGAAAATAGTAATAATAATATCAACGCTACCAGCATTAAACTTACTATCTCTCACATACTGTCAATAACAATTAAATTTCATTAGAAGTCCCATTCAAAAACTTCCCCTAGCCAAATCTATCCCTATGATAGCGCCCTGACCTGAGATAACAATACCCTACGCATGCGCGGCGGGGTGTCCGCCAGTCGCAAACCTACGTACCCACGCGTCACATCGAAAATAACCTTATTTATATATTCAAATATCTATATAAAATAAGTTTTTTATAATAAATAGTGAAAAATGACGGAGAAAACGGGGAACCCCAACGAGACTATAGGACTGTTGGAAAAAAAGGTATTGTAAAGGTCGTTTAAGGACGTTTGTTTCATTTTTTTTTGGTTACGTGAGCTTGAGTGCTTTTTTAAATAATTATCGTAGAAAATAAAAATAGGTCTATAGATGATATATCTAAATTGTGAATATGTTGACATTATAGATTGAAAGAAAAAAATAGAAAAAAAAATTCAGCATTAAATTAAACCTACGTTGTTAATTTTTTTTTTTTGGTTACGTGAGCTGGAGGTCTAATAGGTCTACAGATTATGATTCTGTCAATAAGTGTGTTAGATATATTTTAAAACAAAAAAAATAAACAAATAACTTTACCATCAAATTAAAAACAATCGTTAAAATAAAATATAGTATAATTACTAATAAGATGTACTATATACTTATAAACCTTTACATCTAAAATAACCTTATTTATATACGAGTATAACGTGAATGTTTTTTTTTTAATAATTACCGTAGAAAATAAAATAGGTCACCAGATTATATATCTAAATCATGAAAATGTTAAGTATTTCATAAATTGAATGAACAAAATGAAAAAAATAATAATTTCACCATTAAAAATATATTGAGACAAATAAAAAGTGGATTAACATATTATGCATCTGTTAATATATCAGGTACATAGTAAATTGGTTTCAAAAAATGTTAAAAAAATGATTTCATCATCAAAAATGACTACCTCTTCTTTCTTTTTTTTAATAAAAGTTATTATACATATAAAGTGTAAATAAATCGTGGTCGCATTAAATTCATTTACTGTGATGTCGATGAGCAAGAATCTCAGATTCTGACGATATTATTGTATTCTATAAGAAATATCGAATACATATTCTTTAAGTAAGTGTCAATTCTTAAAGTATTAATACTCAGTGGTAATTAATTTTATTATATATTTTTTTACCGAAACCTTAGCAATATAGTTCACCTATTTTAGAAAACTTATTAGGTGGCGGATTGAATCGCTGCATCGTTCGGATTGAAACTCTCCTGTACATCAGGTTCCTGATGAGTTTCGGATTTTAAATATTTTTTAAACAGATAGTGAAGTGAAATTTTTCAAATGCGCCACGATGGCGACATTTTATTGTGTAACCTTCATAAAATATTTGAAAATAAAATATGAAGCCGTTATAATTAAGATTTTATAAAAAAAAAACCGACTTACAGTAATATGTAATAAAAAGTTTAACTATTACGAATAACCCAAGAAGTAGTCACCATATGTTAATTAAATTTAAATAAACCACACCAGAAGTACTAGCTGCCACATAAAAAATCATAAAAATTAGTTCACTCAGCCAAAAGTTATGATATCACAATAAAAACCGTGACACCGTGAACCTCCTCCTTTTTTTAAACTCAGTCAAAAAGAGTAAGAACATTTAATGGCGGAATACTTAGAAAATGTGTAATTATTTGCCAAAGTTAGGTGTTAACGCGTAATACCAATAAGGAAGAAAGATTATTAATATAGCTTAGCTTGATTATTAGAGTCAATATAAATATGGATGGACACGTATATTTAATTTATTCACTAACACTTCATTTTGTGAGAGAGAAGATATTTTATAAACCTAGTGGTAAATTATTCCACGACATAACGCTTATTATGAGTAATATGTGTCTATAATAAAAATTCCGCATGTATATTAAATTCGTTTTCAGAAATTTAAAGTAATTGTAAAAACAATATTAATAAATACATACACAGCTTCACGCTGTATCCCGCATATAGCAGGGTAGGCAGAGGAAACCTAGTGTTAACACTCCGTTCCCACTTTCCGCCGAATTGACGCATTGCGTGATCAGTGGCGGAACTCAACGCCGCGCTTTGCCTTGTTACCAAACCCATTTCTTGTTAATTATTAAAGCTTATTATTCTGTATATTTGAATTTAATACAGGCTAGCTCTTAGTAGAAATGTTTTTCTGAATAAAAAATATTTTGACTAAATATCCACTCCAATCTCAATTAGGTATTGAAATTTTGTGTTGGCCCATAATTACTTGCTGTTAAGTTATAGACAATAACTGCTATTATTATATCAAAGATATATTTTATAGAACATATACGTACAATCTTGTCAAAAAAATGTGGAATTTAAATGACGGGCTTAGCTATTTAAAGCGGATGCAAAATCTTTTTCATGAAAGTAATTTTTCCTTTCTTTTAAAAAAATACCTCTATTAACGGTTTTAATAAAAAAAAATACTTAGGCGAAGTACAAAAATAATTCAATAACCATAAAAATCTAAAATTCGTATTTTTTATAGAAATGTTTGATTTAGATCCAAACAAAGCAGGGAAATACCACTAAAGTTATAACATCTCATCATAGTGTATTATATAAGAAGTATAATATTTATTTTATTGCATATATAATCATGTTGTAATATGGTAACCAGTCAATCATCAGTCAATATATATAAAACTCTTCATTTATTGAGTGACTGACAGACAACTTAAAAACGAAACTACAGGTCATAGAATGCTGAAATTTGGCATGTAGGCACCTTAACCCTTTCGCTACCAGTGTCACATATATGTGACGACCCGACTTTCTTACCAGAGCCCGGCGTCACAAATATGTGACGGGCGTTCATTACCAGTTTATGACAATAGTTTGTCCCAAATCGTACCGTACATAGATGGGTTATGTTTTAAAACAATAAAATAGATACAGGATGTTAGTGGTCTGGTAAAATTGCTAATTTCACTTAGTTAGAACGTTATAAATATATCTCACAAAAATTCATGACAATTGATATAATATTAAAATAATAAAACATCTGGGCTGTGATGGCGATTTGTCTCCCGAGGCCCTGGTAGCGAAAGGGTTAAGGATTGTTAGGGAGTTTTTTTTGGAATTTCTACAGGAATGGGAAAAAAGGTTCTTTACATTAATAACATATTTACATACAACGAAATTGTGTGTTGCAACTCATATAAAAAATATCGTTGCTAAGTGGTTGACACCACGCACAGCCTAAGCCATGGACGTTATAGGGTAAATTTGGCTATTGGGCCTTATAAAATGTACATTTGTGGAGCACAAAGGGAGAATTTTCCAAAAATTCCTACGAGAACGAATAAAACGGGATTTCATGATAACGGATCTACCGATAATTGAAATTAAGGGTTACAATCATATCATAAAATGCAAGAAAGCGCAGTTGCAGGCTACAACTTGTATAGTATATATCATATTCAAAAGTAATTAATCCGGACTTTATATCTATGATAACTTTTGACCTTTAACATGACATGCATTTGTATTAGATGTTTATATAGAGAGACAATAGTTTTTGTATTTCGTCATATATTTATATTAAATGACACGTGACTGTATAAAGATAAAGCATTATGCAATTCTCAGATGCACGTGTTTACCCGCATAGTAGGGTAATCAGAGAAAGCTTGAAATCGAGATATTGCGTTTTGAATGGCGGAACTCAACGCCGCGTTTTATTTTATTACAACGAAGAAATGTAAACTGGGATTCCAATCTATTACCAATCGTGTTTACAGTCAGACGCTACCCTACTGCGCCACGATGCCGTCAAAACCACATAATATAATAAATATTACCCGGTTTTTTTTTATAAATGTATTTAGAAAACTAACAACGTAACGTTATCGTATGGCTTAATTAGCTAGATAGAGCGTTTGGACGGTTTCCAAGAGGCGCGGGTACGGCGTTGAATTCCGCAACTCAGCACACAATGCGTCAATTCGGCGGAAAGTGGGGAACGGAGTGATAGTTTCTTTCTGCCCTTCTTCGCTATATAAACTTTTAGTGTGCCAAGTTTCATGCTCTTCCGTCCGCATAATTTTCGTAAAAAGGGGTCCCAAGTTTTTGCTTTACGTATTTATATATAGATTGCATAATAAGAATTAATGATTGATAATTATTATTTTAAATAAATTTTTGATTGAATCTAAGCTATAATATAACAAATTTATGAAAAAACTCGACGTGATTCACAACACAACTTAGCGCATTCAAGTTCCCACTTAGCTCATGGGTTTTTACCCATCATTTATTAACATAAGGCTTTCCTTAAACCTGCAAAAACAAGGATTCACTTCCTTTCGTACAATGATTTAAAATGGCGTTATCGTTGTGAAATTTAGTTTTTATAAACAAGTAACGCGTGTCGTGGCGCAGAGGCACAAGCGTGCGACTGTAAACTCGACAGGTTGTGGGTTCGATTCCCACTCCAGGAAATGTTAGTATTTTCATTTCCTGGGCTTGGTAACAAGGCAAAGCGCGGCGTTAAGTTCCGCCACTCAGCACGCAACGCCTCAATTCGGCGGAAAGTGGGGAACAAAATTGTTGTAAGAGAACGGAGTGTCTTAACACTAGGTTCTCAGGTTCCCTCTGTCTACCCTGCTATGTGCGGTTTACAGCGTGAAGTTAAAAAGAATAATAATAAAAAATAAATAAACAAGAGTAAAGATTTTTTCACTGGTTTCAAAAAAGATGATCAATAATTTGGCTGTTTTTATTTGGTGTGTTACCGTTTGATTTAACTGGGCGCACCGATTTTGATGATTCTTTTTTTATATGATAGCTTGTGCTTTTGATGTGGTTTCATTTAAATGTAATTAAGATCTAGTTTTTGAGTTATTCGTAATAATGTGTTTTAGTGCTTTTTTATTTGAAATTGGTATTTATTTTTGTTAAAATCTTATTTATTGCGTAACGATTTGATCTGACTATAAAAGCGAATAGTTATGGGTTTGATACCTACTCAGACGAATGATTGATATATATCAGGGCTTCTTAAACTATGGGTCGCGACCCCAAATGGGGTCGCGTAGCAACATTCTGGGGTCGCGAGATTTAATGTCAAATATTTATATGTACCATTTTGGCCAATTACCAATTTGTACGAGGTCGTCAAGAAACTCGCAATCATAATGATAAAAGTTTAAGAAGCCCTGATACTCGTATATATGATACTTTCATTTCTCTGCTCTTGATAGACAAAACGCGGCGTTGAGTTCCTCCATTTAAGACGTGATTCGGCAAGTGGGGAACGGAATTGTTGAAAGAGAATGGAGTGTCTTAACACTAGGTTTTCTGGTTCCCTCTGCCTACCCTGATATATGCAGGACACAGCGTAAAGTTAAAAAAAACACGTGATTTTTCGAATTTGGACAACGGAGTGTCTTGACACAAGATTTTCTATGTGTATCCTAACAATTAAATGGGACCACATCAGAAGAATTAGCTATCATATTTTTAGCTGTTAGAAAAACTGTTTTTTTTGTTAATTTTGATTTATACTAAAATTTTATTTTTATGATAAACTCTACTTATTCTAATTTTAAATATAAAATAATGTTAAAATATAGTATTGTATATTGTAGGAGCATCTTGTGTCTGTCTGTAAGTGGAATAACACTGAGCAATGTAATTTTTTTTTATAATTTGTGTCAACTTTCATGTTATGTGTATATTCTGTTGGTAGACCTTATAAATAAATAAATAAATAAATAAATGAATAAATAAATAACTAAATAAATAAATAAATAAATAAATAAATAAATAAATATAACAAAAGAATCATCCAAATCACTCACAAAAAAAATATATAAAAAAAAGTTTATCTGATAACCTTTTTTTGAAGTCGGATAAATAAATATTACTACAGTGTAATTAGTGATGTATGTAAGGGATGGTTTACGTAAACGCTGACGTCAATACTACCGAAAAACACGCTTACTGAATTAGACCTCGAAACAAAAGATCGATACTATGGGTTTCTTATATGTTGTGTTTTTTATATTAAGGTATTTTAGTTTAGTATTTATTTATTTAAAATATAGCTGATGATAGCTGTGAAAAAGAGAAAACTTTGTGATAAGTCACTCCCTTTACTTTTTGATGTAGCGAAAATCAGAATCCAAATAAGTATATTATTATAAATATTGTCATTGACGCAGAGGCACAAGCATGCGACTGTAAACTCGACAGATTGTGGGTTTGATTCCCACTTCAGGAAATGTAAAAGTTAAGTATTTTCATTTACTGGGTTTGGTAATAAGGCAAGGCGCGGCGTTGAGTTTCGCCACTCAACAAGCAATGCCTCAATCTGGCGGAAAGTGGGGAACGGATTTGTTGAAAGAGAACGAAGTGTCTTAACTCTAGGTTCTCAGGTTCCCTCTGCCTACCCTGCTATATGCGGGATACAACGTGAAGTTAAAAAAAAAATTGTAAATATAAGTATTGAGATTGAGACACGATGGTTAAAGATTCCATCCCCTCGGGGATATAATTCTTTTTAGTTTCACTCTGTATCCTACACATAGCACGGTAGGCAGAGGGAACCAGAGAACTTAGTGTTAAGACACTCTGTTCTCTTTTAACATTTGCGTTCCCTATTTACTATTATATTAAAATTATTTAACCCTTATACCTTAACCCTTGCTACTTAAACTAAGATTTCTCGAAATTTCTATAAAAACTGGGAAAAACGAGATTTTACACGTCATAGTCCACATTAACGAAGTGGCGGGATACAACTAGTGTATTCATAAATAGACATAGAGACCAACACAGGAGTACTTGTAACAAACAAACCATTCGACAATAATCACGCTACAACGAAGCTAATACGATGAGATCGTTCACTTCCTGTCCATATAAAGATTCTCTTCATCCCACACTGACTAAACGGGCCATTTAATAAATTGATATTTTACCCGACTTTTATGAAAGGAATATTGAGTAAGAAGTTTTTGCAGATTCACTCTGTTTTTTTACATAGCAGTATATGCAGAGAGAATCTAGTGTTGAGACACTCCTTTCTCCGCTTTTCGCCAAAATATATATATATATTTTTTATATGAATTAAATTACATACACGGGCTCACACTTACCTGTGCCTTTTGTTTTGCCTAGTTACCAAACTGGAGTGGGAGTCAAACCCACAAGCTGTCGTGTTTACAGTCGCACTCTTGTGCCTCTGCGCCACGATAGGCGTTTTTGTCTTACTAGAGCAGAGAAATGATAATAAAATGACAATAATTTCTTCGAGTGGAAATCGAATCCACAGCCAATCGTGTTTACAGTTAGATGTAATCACAATGCAACACGACGGCCTCGAATTGGATAAAAAAAATATATATTTTTAATTTTATGACCATGGAATTCTTAAATCTAAATTATTATTATATATTTTTTTAAATTCATTCTGTATCCCACCCATAGGCAGGGTAGCAGATGGAACCAGAGAACCTAGTGTTAAGACGTCCGTCATCTTTTAACATTTCCGTTGCCCACTTTCCACTGAACTGAGGCTTTGCGTGCTGAGTTGCGGAACTCAACGCCGCGCTTTGTCTTGTCAAATTAATTTTAATTTCATCAAATGGAAATTGAACCCACAATCGCTGCATATACAGTCATCCACTGAACCATAATAGCATGTAAACTCACTATATCGGTATTTTCTATTTTATAATAAAATTCTTGATCAAATTTCCATAGTCACGTTACAAATGTTGATAAAACAAATACCAAATGTATTAATTATACATTTTATTGCCATGCGCTTGAACTATGTCCTAGTTATTCTAGGTTTAACTACGATTGTTTCATGATAATATTACAACTATTTATGAATTTCTTAGATTCTTTTAGTTGCGACATCATTTGTTAATGCGTGCCTGGAGTCGATCGAGAATTTATGGAATTATTTATTTTTTTGAGTTATGTTAGTCTGTGCCTTTTTTGCTCTGTTTTTTTTTTTGATAATTTCTATACTTTGTTTCTTTATTGTAATTTTTTTTTAGCCAACTTAGCCGCAATATTGCATTGAGAATCGATGAATTTTAAAGTAATTCGTTGTCGTCAGCCGAAAGACGTCCACTGCTGGGCATAGGCTTCCCCCATAAAACGCCATGTAGCACGACTGTATACTAACCTTCTGTATCCAGCGCTTCCCCGCAATTCTGACGGTTGTCGGTCCATCTAGTAGGGGGCCGTCCCACGCTACGCCTTCCGGTTCGTGGTCGCCACGAGAAAACCTTTCTTCCCCATCGATTGTCGGTTCTACGAGCGATGTGGCCTGCCCATAAACATATTTATATTTATACATATTTTGTCCATGCGCTTTTTGTTCTGCTTTTTTTTTAATAATTCCTGTAGTTCGTTTTTTTAAAGTAATTTTTTTTAGTCAACTTAGTTGCAATATTGCATAGAAGATTCGTAGAATTTACATACATACATACATAGCTTCACGCTGTATCCCGCATATAGTAGGGTAGGCAGAGGGAACCTAGTGTTAAGACACTCCGTTCCCCACTTTCCGCCGAATTGAGGCATTGCGTGCTGAGTGGCGGAACTCAACGCCGCAATAATTAAGTTATTTTGATAATTATTTTATTTATGATTAAATTTAAATAAATTTTAACACGCAGTTAAATTTCAAAACTTCCACAGAGCAAAAACCATACAGACAAGAAAAAGTGAACTGGAAGGCGGGAAATTTTAAATTAGTACAGAATCAATACAGATAATTAATATTATTGTAACAAAATAAAATAACTACATTATATATTAATTATATAACAATAATTGTTTTATAATCTTAAACTTCAAGCTGTATCCCGCATATAGCAGGGTAGGCAGAGGGAACCAGAGAACCTAGTGTTAAGACACTCCATTCTCTTTCAACAATATAATTAATCGATTTTAATTATTTTTTACTAATTATACCGATAACTGGAATTATAAGTGGTGTGATTTTTTAGTACATTAAAATGCATTCCACTATAATAAAATGAAATTTGAAAGTGAACTAAACCGAGTTAACTGACCGTGATGTTATAAAGATTATTATATGTACACTACGACTATATCTAAGCATATAGTAAAAAGCTATTGTTCTGAGGCAAAAACTATTGCTTAGATGACTGTAAACGTGATTGGTTGCGGGTTCGATTCACACTTGTGGAAATGATTATATTTAAATCAACCTGTGACCTTGCTGTTAACACATTGTCTTTAGTAATGTGTATATATATATATAAACATGGATGTCAAACCATGGTAGTGTGTGTAATATTTACTTTTATTAATTTAATATACTTTTTTAAATTCGGCACTCCTTCTGTATATAAACTATAAGTGTGCCAAGATTCATGCTCCTCCGTCGGCTTAAGTTTCGTAAAAAAGGGTACAAAGTTTTTGCTTTACGTATATATATAGATTATAAGGCCATCGTGGTACAGCTGTGCTTAGTTCCGGCACTCACACGCGTTCAATAGAATTACGCGGATTCTTTACATACACCTACATTGTTGTTTAACGCCTGTCGTGTCGCAGAGGCACAAGCGTGCGACTGTAAGCCCGACAGGGTGTGGGTTCGATTCCCACTCCAGGAAATATAAGTTTAGTATTTTCATTTTCTGGGTTTGGTAACAAGGCAAAGCGTTGAGTTCCGCCACTCAGCACGCAATGCCTCAATTCGGCGGAAAGTTGGGAACGGAATTGTTGAGAAAGAATGCAATGTCTTAACACTAGGTTCTCTGGTTCCCTCTGCCTACTCTGCTATATGCGGGATACAGTGTGAAGTTATATTTTTGTAAAAAAGACTGCTAGCGAATAAATGGTGTCGCAATAATGGTGTTTCATTCGGGGTATATTACATTTTCCTGTGTATTATACTTAATAATATACTGCGTAATAAACTATAGCTGATGCCGGATATGTCCAATTTTTTCAATATATATACCGTTTAAGAGGTTCTAGCTAAGCGCCCTTTGTTGAGGAAGTTTGAAGTACAATAACTTATTCCAGTAAAAGGTCAATAGTTATATATTGTTAGTTCTTAAAAAATACTACATGGATTACTTATGTAGGTTTATGAAGCAAAAGTAGTGAAAAAGATTTTAATGAATTAGTGTTTTTTAAGTCTTAAGTGACTGATTAAATTGAAGAGCAAAGGAAAGCAACATCACACTTTATCCCGCATTGCTGGGTAATCAAAGAGAACATAGTGTCAAGACGCTTCGATCGCCGCTTTCCGCCCGAATTCCAGACAGAACGGAGATTATTTCTCCGAATTATACCTTTTTAAACGTCAGCCATAGGTTGTGGGTTCGATTCCCACTACAGGAAATGTAAAAGTTCAGTATTTTCATTTCCTGGGTTTGGTAACAAGGCAAAGCGCGGCATTGAGTTCCACCAGTCAGCATGCAATGCCTCAATTCGGCGCAAAGTGGGTAACGGAGTGTCTTAACACTCGGATCTCAGGTTCCCTATGCCTAGGCGGGGTACAGCGTGAAGCTAAAAATGTTATATTACCAATTTTCCTCTCTGTCAAGACTAAACGCAGTGTTGAGTTCCGCCACTTAACACGCAATGTCTTAAATTCGAGCAGAAAACGGCCATCGGATTGTCTTGACTTGAAATAATCTGGCATCACCGATGAGACAGTTATATATAAAATTACATTAATAAAAAAAAATGCTGTTCAACAAATTTCACTAAGCTCTATATCGCAATATATTTTTTGTAAGCTTTCAAAATATATGAATACTTTTTTTATTAATCAAGTATGTCGTGATGATAAATTTGAGATTGACAATTTTTTAATTATTTTAATTAGTATAGGATATATTTTAATTAATATATGTATTTCTTATTTTAAACATTTCATAGCTATTCTTACATTAAAGATACTAAAATTGAAAATGAAGACTCTAGGCGGCGTTGAGTTTCGACACTCAACACGACTCGAATGTTTCAAATTTCAACCAAAACCGGAGAAAGGCGTGTATATTAAGCCCTCTCTGCCTACAATGCTATAAAGCCTGAAACTAAAAATAAATCATATTAGGATTCGAACCTGTGCTTCAAGCCATACAAGCGCCAGTATAGGTATGTATTTATTTCGCCGCTTTCAAAATAAACGTACACAAACATTATATTAACGGTATCCTTCTTATACAGTTAATTCAATATTTGTTGTTAACAAATACTTAGGGGCTTTTAACGATGAAAGAATTGGGAATGTTTTTAATTTTTTTTGTCACATTAAAACACTTAAAATATATTTTAAAAGGTTATATATGTGTTTTCTTTTTTTTTTATTTCACGCTGTATCCCGCATATAGCAAGGTAGGCAGAGGAAACCTGAGAACCTAGTGTTAAGACACTCCGTACGCTTACAACAATTCCGTTCCCCACTTTCCGCCGAATTGAGGCATTGCGCGCTGAGTGGCAGTACTCAACGCCGCGCTTTGCCTTGTTACCAAACCCAGGAAATGAAAAATTCCATTTCCTGGAGTGGGAATCGAATCCACAACCTGTCACGTTTACAGTCGCACGCTTGTGGCTCTGCGCCAAGACAGGCGTCAAAAAAAAGGTTATATACATCATAAAATAACAAATAACAATATGTATGCAATTTAATATTAATGGAAAGCTACCAGCTTTTTGCTGAATTAATGCGAAATTAAAATTGATATATTATATTAGTTTATTTATATGAAGTTCTGGAAGTTTCCACCTGGTAGTTTCTAGATACGGTACATTACTTAAATATTCTTTAGGCATAAATAGTGACTATTATATATATTTATATAAAAAATTAGTTTAATTTCTCTGTTTTGGTAGGACAAAGCGCGGCGTTGAGATCCGCCACTCAACACACAATGTCTTGAATTAGTAAGGAAAGTGGAAAACGGAGAGTCGTTGCGTCTCATGGTAAGCACGAAAAAGCGTGATGATCAATAATATATTATGATTAGCGTAAATGACTGTTCTGTCAGTGAATATATTCATTACGTTTAAATAAGGTATCTGAATAAATCTAGCTTTATCGGTATTTACATCCCATAAACGCCTTTTAGAAGTTAATTCTACATATTTCAAATTCAAATTTGCTTATTACAAATATACTAAAATCGACTTCAAATAAAATGCTTTTTCGAGACCTTTTGTTATTTCGATAAGATTAAATTTAATAATGAAGATACAGTGTAAGATTTTGAAATTAAACTCGATTAATAATCATAACAATATTTCTTAGGAGGCCATCGTGGCATAGTAGAACGGCGTCTGTCTGCAAACGATTGTGGGTTCGATTCGTGCTTGGGGGAATAATTATTTTAAAATTATTGCAATTTCTCCGCACTGATTAAACTAAACGGCGGCGTTGGGCTACCACTCAACAGGCAAAGTCTCAATTTCAGATGGAAAGTGGAGAAAATTTTACTTATAAACGAAATCGAAAGGAATCTAATATTCTCTTAACCAAGCCAAAAAAATATATGCTCACGATTCCTTTAAAAATCCCTCCTGTACAAGAATGCAGGCCTTCTCATTAAAACCAGTTTTTACTGTATCATGATGTGAGGTCCATACTACTAGTTGTAAAGCTCTGCCAGTTTTTATGTGAGGAAGAAATTCCTGAATAAATAACGTTTTCCTTTATCTAAAATGAATTGCTTGTTGGATGAATTTCATCATAAGATAATAAATAGTGTAGGCTTTATAACTTAAAATGATAAGGAATAATTTTGAAACGAAGAGGTCAATGTGGCGCAGTGGTGACAACCTGTAACCGCAATTGATTGTGAGTTCGATTTCCACTCGGAGGAATAATTATTTTTACTCTTAAATGAAAAAACAATATATCTAAAATAAATAAAGTGGGGATGAATAGTTGAAGAAGAACGGAGTGTTTTAACATTAGATTCTCAGGTTCCCTCTTCCTACCTTGCTATGTGCGGGAATAATTATATTATAATTAATGTCATTTCTCCGTTCTCGCAAGACAAAGCGCGGCGTTGAATTCCGTCACATAATACGCTATGTAATGAATTTGGGAGCAAACCGGAAGGACAGTGTCTTGGCATTTTTTTTTTTTTTTTTATGGAAAGGACAAGGAAAACGAGCGTTCGGGTCACCTGATGGTAAGTGATCCCCGCCGCCCACGGCCCCGTGTAACACCAGAGGAGCTACAGGTGCGTTGCCGGCCTTTAAATTTTTTCTTAAATTAGTTTCTGTTTGACTATCCTTCTATAAAGGATAAAGCATAAAGCTGCTTGCTTAACAATTTGTGTGAACTCCATACAATATAGTAATAACGAATTAATTTAAAAAAATATACTTAAAGTTAGTAATGATAAAATAGTTTAAATACATAATTATGATTATGATTGTGTAACAAAAACTTTACTTCTAATAACTAGAAAATATAAATATTTTATGGTGCTTTCGTGTAAGATAAACATCGTAGTGATAAAAACTAGCGTGAAATGCAGTTTTCAAAATTAAAATTATTATTCATTATATAAAATATACGAACTATTATATAATGTATGGTTCTAAAACTTACTTTATTACATTTCACTATAAATGTAATATAATAAAAAATATCGCAATTAATAACAAAAGTATTACCTTTTTCTTTATAATTCAGACTTTAACAAAAAAAAACTGACTTCATATAAAATGAACTAAAAAGTAACATTATTACGAATAACTCAAAAACGACTTGTCAGATCTCAACTTAATTTATATAGGACCAAATCTCAAGCACTAACATATAAAAAAAAGTCATCAAAATTGTTTCACCACGCCGTAACACATATATATATCTATATATAATATATATATATATATATATATA